>JZKD02S0008908.1:187899-203267 GCA_000966675.3 Picea glauca | reverse complement strand
CTTGGTGGTCATCTTGGTTATTGTCCAAGGCTGCATAGATTTGCGGCACACTCCTTGCCACATCATTGACCATGGTAGCTTCCTGTATGTGATAAATTTTCTGACTGTTCTGTTTTCAGAGTGGACAGTCTCTCCGAAGATGATCTCCTCTGCAATCCCAACATTCCAAAGGTTTTCTCTTTGGGTTATCAGTCTTTACTGGTATAGGTCCAGAACTTTTATTTCCGTCCACCAAGGGAAAATTCTGTTGGAGAACACTCCGGGTTGGAAAGTTCATTCTGTGGTTCTTCTTGTAGTTTTTAAATCCTGAGGATTTGCTCCCTTTCTTCTGAAATTTTGAACCATTCTTTTGTTTCCAGTCTCCACGAGACTCTGCCCGATGTCCATATTGTTCATGACAATATGTTGCCTTTCGTATAGTGTCTTCTAGGTTCTTTGGCTCATCGAATTCGATTCGGTTCCAGTATTCTTTGGGTAGCCCACTGATTAAGCGTTGGGCCTTCGCCTTCTCTGTTTTGATGTAGGGTACATATCTCAGTAAGTCAAGGAATTTATTGACATACTCCTCCATAGTAAATTGTCCCAGTTTGAGTTCATTAAACTCTTTAGCCTTCTCGTCGAAATACCTTTCTGACAAATACTTCTTCTGGAAGTACTTCTCGAACCGTCTCCAAGACAGGTCCTCCTCGCGGACCCCTTTCATATTCTTAAGGTCTTCCCACCAAATGGAAGCCTTTCCGTTCAGATTGAACGTGGCCACTCGGGCCTTCAAGTTTTCTGAAAAATCATGGACTCTGAAATATTTCTTCAGTCCAAGTAGCCAGGCCTCGGCTTCCTCTCCCTTCTTTATCTCATCGTCGAAGGAGGGAGGTTTGGCCTTTTTGAATTCCTCAAATTTATGACTCTTGGAAGTCTTTTGCTTCTTTTGTTTCTTTTGAGAATAGGAACTGGTTCTGCTTCTGGAAGAGCCTTCTGAATCGCCATCTTCCTTCTCATTGGAATCGTATGACACGTCCTTTACCTCTGGGGTGGACCTTTTGGGATATGCTTCTCTCAGTGTGACCACTAACACGACCACGATTCTGCATCTCAGGTTCATGCTGCATTTGTCGTTGTAGGTCGGATAAGCTCTGTAGTAGAACTACATTAATTTTGGTTTGATTTTCTTGTTCCTTCATCATCCTTTCATTATCGGCCTTGCAGCTTTGCAATTCGACCATGAGACTCCTCACAGTCTCAGCTAGGCCTGGAGGGGTTCCCATTGCTCTTCTTTCGTCTAACTCTTCATCTTTGTTGTGGGAGCCTTCTCCCACCTCTTGGTGAGTCACCATTCTATGCGTTTGTGGATTCTCGCGGTTGATTGTCCGCTTGAGTGAAAAGACAAACGCTGACTATTACTCAAAAGTTAAGTTCATTTTTATAAATGGTGCATAAATTCATAATTCTTTCTCATGCACACACAGTCGGGTTTTCATTTTCCAGGTTCTTAATCCTGGGTAAGATAATTAAGTCAGGGGTTACTCCTCATAGGAGTGCTTCGAATGGAGTTTATGTGCGACTCGTGCACGAGCCCAATCATGTCGAGTGTTGTAACCATGCTCTGATACCACTTTGTAACATACCCACTAAAATGTAATAAAACTTTCGTTCTTCCTCAAGGAAAAGAATCCCCGAAGTCCTACGAGGGTCTACTGCAGGCTAGTTCTTCCCTGTTCACTTCCCTGTGATCATAGTTTTAGGACCACAGGCCAAACAAACCAGGCACCTTTTTGTGTTTTGCGACTCAGCGATACCATTGAGTCCAATCTTGAAGGTAGAATGGCGAGGGGTGCTTCGAAATGAATCCATGGCCGTAAATCTAGGCGCGCATATTTTGGCCATCCAGATCTACCCGCCGCTTAACGACAAAGCACTAACTCCCTTTCTTTAGTCCCTAGCTCGATAGGACCACATACGCACCTAAATGCAGGTGCCTTTCACAACTCGCGACCTCGCGAGTCATGAGTCGAAAACCCTCGAAGTTTCTTCACAAATCACCGATACCCGAGATCACAAAATGGGTATAGCTTCCCTCTGTCAGTGTCCTCTACGCATGACCGCCAGATAGGCTAAACTCTAGCTCCTCTCGCTATTCGCCGCTTTATGAGTTCAACGGTTGAACTCTCATTCCTCCCTTATGTGATCCTCCGAGACTTGAAAGTCAATGAAGGTTGACCTTCCCATCGCACTGCTCGCAACTCGCCCTTCGTAAGTCCAAGGGTTGATCTCTCATGCCCTTTTCCCGTGAATCCCCGAGTCACGAGAAGTCAACAAAGCGTTGACTCCCTTCTCTAGGTAATGCGTGTCCACCCGTCAATCACGCGGGCCCCACCTTGAAGTTTTGCCATGTGTTCTCTCGTGCTCGGCTCTCGGCACTTCGCTACTCGTGACTTGGAGCACCCAACCTTTGGGATCTTACCTCGCGAACCTCCAAGGTAGCGAGATCCCTGGATCTCTGCCACCTGTCCTCCTCGGATGGACGGCTCAGATCCTCTCGCGGCTTCGCTACTCGCGACTTGGAGCATCCAAACTTTGGGCTCTTACCTCGCGAACCTCCAAGGTAGCGAGATCCCTGGATCTCTGCCACCTGTCCTCCTCGGATGGACGGCTCAGAGCCTTTTTGCCCCTATTCACGAGGGCTTAAATCTCGTTTATCTCCCTATAGATCTAACGACTATCGGGTTTCCTAGCTAAGATATGACGGTTCAGATCGGTCCCGATGCCGCGCCCTTTCCCACTGATCTTTGGACATGGACAAACCAATGGTCCAGATGTTCTCATGGAGTCTGAGGTTCTACGATTCGGATTTCCTCGCTATTCACGAAGATAGAGAAAAAAAGGGGTTAAGGAAAATTATGCCCTCATCCATTCCTTCGATTTAACGGTCGTGAATGACCACAGATTCCCCAACAGGATCTCATCCATTGATCAATACTTATCCTTACGCTGCTACTTTGGGATTTCAATAGGGTCATTCCTCTTCGCACAGGGTTGTTAAGACTTTCACATTCACGCCCTTTTTTCAGGTTCTCGGTAAACCTTTCTAAGGAGGGAATCTCCGTGAAGAGGTCTATTCCGGGGCATTTCTGAATACAGATAAGGGAACAAATTCCCAAGACCAGACTGGAAGTCTGACTTGGTTCAACTTATGCATAATTAGATTCATTTTTATCGACGTAAGTCATGCATGGATTCCTCTATTACAAGCATATGTCCATTAATTATTATCAAAACATTCACATACATTCTTACACTAAAATCATTCACAATCTCACAGTGTTGTATATATATATATATATATATATATATATATATATCTTTGTATGAATTTCAAGATGCAATACATAAAATACTTATCAGAAATAACACCAGAAGTGGGTGCAACTACTGAGAGGGGTGCTCGTTTCCACCCAACCGTAGGCTTAGCGAATCCAAACGGATTTACCACTAGCCACCCCCGAGCTGAGACCACGATGCTCTGAGACTGTGTCCCTCTGCCTTCCAGTGACCATAAGCGAAGGTTGCAATCCTTCCTCTCTGCTATCACTCACTCTGCGTAAAAATTGCCAGAGTTCCCCTCGCGTCTGCCCCCTCAATCATTTCTTCCATACGCCTTATCCTCTCGCGAGGTTGCGTGTGGCACGATTACCTTTACGTTGATCAAGCCTGACGGCTCTATGGATAAGCGATTTACCATCCCATCCCTCATCAAGCCATCCGCCTACCAGCCTGCGGGGAATTGAATTTCAGAGCCAGCAAGCCGCTTTTGGTTCTTCGGGCTAGTGGAGTCCAAATACGGTATTTTATCCTCGGTGGAAGTTAACGCCACCTTTTCAGGTGCCTTCCACCGCCATCGTGGTCTCTTTTTCTGCACATCCCCTCTCAGCAGTCCTGCAATAATTAAAAATATCATTCACATGCATTGACCTCTTCCTGTAGGTCCATTTACATTACATGTTCATACTTATGAGTTTGCCATAGTCCTCGGCCAGTCTAGTTATATTTACAAACTGGGGGAAACAGGGTGTTACAGTAAGGTTTTCATGAATCTATTTTGATAAATCTTTGTTGGTTCCATCTAATTCCAGTGTTGTTACTTCTTGGACTTGGGGAGGCCTCATAATTTAGAATTCCAGTCGAGTCCTTGTTGTGCCTCTCTTTTTAAAGTGGTTATTGCGTAAAAGAACTGTAATTCCAGTTATTGTTGTGGATACCTATTGCGCTTAGATATTCTAGGCAGTGTGTTGTTCATCTGAATCCCTTGAACCCAAGCTCTGCATTTAATATCACCTCTGCATTTTTTTTAATGATCTCTGCGTTTTTATGGTCTCTGCGTCTTATTTCACCTCTGTGTTTTAATGATCTCGGTGTTTTATCACTATGTTTTAATAACCTTTGTGTTTTAATGAGTGGTCTATGTGTTCTTTTACCTGCATTTGGAATGATGATGCTTGTGTTTTATTTTTCCTATGTTTTACCTACATCCAGAATGATGATATACATCTGTGTCTCCTACATTTTTAACTGCATCTTGAATGATGATATTCTTATCTCATTTTACTCTGTGTTCTACTTATGATATTGGACTGCATGTTAATGTCGAACAGCATTTTACATGAGGGGTCAGCGATTTTTATATATGTGGCAGCGATATCCACGACTTTGATAGAGTAGTACTCAACAATGATATCCTTCCTTCTTTTTAGACTGTGATTTCCCATTGTACAAGTCAGTGAATTCCCATTGTACAAGTCAGTAATTTTACATGTGATTGCCTTGAATAGAATTTATAATTGACTGTGATTTCCCATTGTACAAGTCAGCGATTACCCTTTTTCCATTGACTGTGATTTAGCATGATCATACAGTGAGTTTATGTTAGCGATTTTTCCTGTTATTAGATAGCGATGTAGTTGATTTCTCGAATTACAAAACAGATATACGTTCAGACAGTGGTTGGGTTAATTCCTGGATGAGAAGGCAGCGATATCTATATTTTTAATGGTTATAATTATAATGGTTTTAAATAGGACGGTATTTTCTTTACTTCCATGTGACAGCCATTTCACAATGGTTATAATTGTAATGGATTTATTAGTATGACAATGTTTCTATAATTGTGTTGTTATTATTCATATGATAGTGAATTAATATTTGGACTACCACTTCATGGACTGCGTTTTTATATTGTTGACAGCTTTACAGTTGATAGCTTACACATATTGACTTCGTTTTTATATTTGTTATCCTCAATATAGTTGCCAGCAAATTTATATATATGATTTAGTGGATATGTTTTGGTTAGCTAACACACACCTTAAAAGACAATGACTGTATTATATTACTATCTTCAGTTCCATAGTTAGCAATTGTATTAGATTTGTTTTTAGTTTAAAAGGTATTCATTATATAGCAAAGTTATTTTACTTGTTTCATAGATTATATTTGTTACATAGATTATACTTGTTCCAGTGATTATAGATTATAATTGTTCTTAGATAGCGATTTAGCATTTATTTTATTAAATTATTATACAACCATATCGCTATCAGATATCGATAGATATCAATATTAGTTAGTGATTTTATACACTTAGTACATACATTGATTGGGCAACGAATATTATCGACAGCGATAAGAATGATAAGGTTGGAGGATTTAACTTAGTCTTACCAGGAGTTATATGTTAGGGAATGAAAATTGCAGTGAGACCTTGTTAATAAGATCTTATTTAATTAATAATTGACTTGAGAAGCGAGAGAGAGGATTTTATTGCTTCATATTATTGTAGAATGGATTCTTGGGAATATTTCATAGATGGTGATTCGCGTCTTTTAATTTATGTATGTTTGCATTAGACCTTGTGCGCCAGGAATTTAATGTGGGGTATGATTGTTTAGTCTTCATTCTCCCTTGCATCTTGTTGACTTGTCATTTGGGTGCTTGGGTTTTTTTTCGTCGTGTGGTTGACAGTTAATTCGGTCTTCTAGTGCGTTTAATCTTCTTGGGTTTTTGGTCTAGATATGTTGTGTTTCTCCTGGGTTGTTGTTACACCTATCGTCGTGTGATGGCATGACTCTTGATGAGGGGATCATTGTGCACCCTGATGGATAGAGGCGCACGATAACCTAGCTGGAGTTTGTGCTTACTAATGTGGGTGTGGTTCGTTGTAACTGAAGTTGGTACTTGATTCTGTAACGCCTCAATGTGTTGGTTGCACACCATAGAGGTTACTAGTTGTTGGTCTTTAAATCCATTTTGTCAAGTGGTTTATGTTGTCCTTTAGCTCATAGGCGTTGTCTTTCCTGTGTCGGGCGGGTAGTCATTTTTATATGTCTGGTGTCACATGTTTGTCTGGTTGCATGATGTGCTAGTGTGCTAGGTCATTGGTTGTTTGTTGCTTGAATGCGTAAGTTGTCTGCATTATCAAGTTGTGTTGTTTAATCATTTTCATTGTTGTCATCTTGCTTAAAAACAACAACAACAAAATTGCACTTGCTTACGTTGCTTGTAGTTGTAACGATGGGGTCGTTACAGGATAGCTGGAAAAGGTACTCTCAGTCTCAATAATGGAAAGACTAAAAAAAAAAACGACTTGTATGTTGAAGGTCTAAAACACAATCTTCTTAGTGTTAGTAAAATGTATGATTAAGGACACAATCTCACATGTCATTCTCAAGGCTCTGAGATAAGGAAGAAAGGTTCGGGAAGATTAGTGGAAAATGCATATAGAATATCAAATAATGTATATATCCTCAATGAGATATAGGGAGAAAAGTGTTATATGGGACAAATACATGAAAGTTGGTTATGGCATAGAAGAATGGGGCATATCAACTTTGATAATCTAGTAAAAAAAATCACTAAACAAGCAGTGAGAGACATGCCAAATATTGCTAAACCTTCAAACGCTTTTTGCAAGCAATGTCAACATGGTAAAAAGAAAAGAGCAAGCTCCAAATCAAAGGAGTACTCAACAATGAAGTCATTGGAACTTATTCATATGGATCTTTGTGGGCCTACAAGAACACAAAGTCTACAAGGTGAAAATTACTTCATATTTCTAATTTATGATTACTCTAGAAAGACATGGGTTACGTTCCTAAAAGAAAAATTACTCTAGAATGAAATGGGTTATGTTCCTAAAACAAAAATATGAAATTTTTGGTAATTTCAAAGCATTCAAAGCCTTGGTTGAAAAAGAAATGTATTTTAAAATCAATTGCTTGAGATCATACAAAGGAGGTGAGTTTATCTCACATGAATTTGAAGAATTTTGTGAGGTTCATGGAATAAAGAGATATTTTTCAGTTGCAATAACTCCACAACAAAATGGAGTTGTAGAAAGGAAGAATTGAACCATACAAGATATGGAAAGAACAAATTTGAATGAAGCAAAAATATCATACAGGTTTTGGAGAGAAATAGTCAACACCACATTATACATTCTGAATAGAGGGAAAATTAGAGTTAACAACAACAAAACACCTTATGAATTATGGAAAGGCAGACCAACAAAAGTTAAATACTTTAAAGTTTTCAAAAGCAAGTGCTACATAAATAGAGAAGATGAGGATTTGGGAAAATTTGAATCTAGAGCTGATGAAGGTATATTTCTTGGTTATTCATCAAGAAACAAATCTTACATATGTTACAATACAGGATTACGCAAAATTACAGAGAGTGCCAATATAAAAGAGGATGAAGCAGGGAATCAGAAAGTGAAAGCGCAAGTAAATATTCAAACAGATGATCCAAGTTACAAAGAAGAAAATGAAGAAGGAGAAATAGAAGATCAAGATACAAAGACACCATATGGATTTGATCAAAAGAATCATTCAGGAAATATGATTCTTGGTGATACAGCTACGGGATTTCATACTAGAAGAAGACTAGCAAGTGCACCAGAACATGCAACCTTCTCCTTGTTATCTAAAATAGAGCCTAAGAATTTTATAGAAGCCAATGAAGACAAGAATTGGATTGATGTTATGGAAGAAGAGATAAATCAAATTCAGAATAATGAGACATGGGAACTTGTTCCAATACCAAAAGATAAAAATGTGATTGGAACCAAGTGGGTTTTTAGGAACAAGTTGAATGAATATGGCCAAGTAATAAGAAATAAAGCAATATTGGTTTGTAAAGTTTATGCTCAAGTAGAAGGTATTAATTTCGAAGAAACGTTTTCCCCAGTTACAAGACTATAAGCTATTAGAATATTTTTGGAATTTGTTTGCTTCAAGAACTTTAAAGTCTATCAAATGGATGTCAAGTCAACCTTTCTGAATGGAAATATAGAGGAAGAAGTATACATTGAACAACCAGAAGAATTCTTATTATTAGAAAGTAAGGATCATGTGTGCAAACTAAAGAAAGCACTTTATGGGCTAAAACAAGCTCTCAAAGCCTGGTATTCAAGACTTGAAAAATATTTACAACAATAAGGCTTCAAAAGAGGAATTGTTGACAATAATCCTTACATCAAAACAATAAGATGAAATCAGTTGATTATTGTGGTTTATGTATATGACATTATTTTTGGAGGTAGCATGAACAAAATGTGCCAAGAGTTTGCAATAGAAATGCAAAAGGAATTTGATATGTATATGCTTGGTGAAACATCATTATTTCTTGGATTACAAATTTGTCAATACGACCAAGGCATATTCATTTCACAAACCAAGTATATCAAGAAAATGTTGAAGAAATTCAAAATAGAATATTGTGCACCACTTAGCACACCCATGGTCACAGGTTGTAAATTGAGCAAAGATAATGAATCTCCAAAAGAAAATCAAACATTGTACAGGTCAATGATTTCCATCCTACTATATGTGATGGCATCAAGGCCATACATTATGCAAGTAGTAGGATTGGTTGCACAGTGTAACACCCCGTTTTTCCCGATAACTGTAATTATGCCTAAGAATTCGATTATGTTTATGAATCTTGTAATCATGTTTTTATTAATGAAAACACCAGACGGACTGAGGAGGGAAAATCCTTGAGATTACTAGCCATGATATCACATGTGGAATTGATGAAGTGGACAAGTGAGGTGGAGTTGATATGTTTTAGTGAAGAAAATATGAAGCTTGTTTAACAAGCCATATTATGCTTGCAAAACATAAACTCACACCTACTAGCTTACCCAAATTGGTATGGAGCCACATGACCAGTAATGGAAGTCACATTGGTGGTTGAAGAAATTAATAACTATTGACAGATTTTGTCTATTGAAGAAGAAAAAGGGTCAACTAAATGACTTGAAAAATAAGACACCCACATATTTTCCCCTTCAAACTTTAGATAGTAGGTCACATCTAATAGGAGCCATGGGAATCCCAAGGATTGGTGGAGGAAGAGGAAAAGGTGAAAAACATCACCCAAGGAAAAAGATAGAAGAGAGAAGAGATACACAGGGAGACAAAAAGGAGAGCAATGGAAGGTAGGAACACAGTGCATAGAGGAGAATGCTCTAAGGAAGAGTAAGGGAGTGTGATGCAGGAGCATCTCTCCACCTCAGCAACACGCCAACATTCCAGCACATCAGTGCGCATTTCAGAGAGGGAGAGGCATCGACCCTCCCATTTTTTAAATTTGAAATATTATCCTATAGGTATTTGTGTTGTAAGGTCATAAGAACTAAGCCATACCTTTGTACAGGTAGTGGATAGGGTCGCCTTAAATGGTTGAGTGTAAGTAAGTCTAGATCATAGTCAGGTATGGATCATCATTCATGTAATGAATCCATAGGAGTATGGTGTCTTAACTGAGACAGTGATGGCACTAAGGTGGTAGAGAGGATAATCTCATAGAGCCCTCTTTTGTAAATGAGAGAGAGAGAGAGAGAGAGAGAGAGAGAGAGAGAGATCTAAGGAGGAAGGTCTTAGAAGCAGATCTAACAAGAGAGATCTTAGAAGCAGAACTCGGGATAGAGTTAGGATAGAAGGTAAAATAGTTCTTGGAGAGAGCTTGAGAGAAATGGGACTCTGTTGCAGTCCATTTTTTGTAGAAATCTGTATAGACACACAGAGATAATAGAAAAGTAGTTTTTCCTGCACATAGTTTGTTTATGTATTTGTGTTCATTATTATGTTGTTATGTATTTCATGAATGAATGGGTGAACTGGTGAAGTAACGAATAAGTTTCAATTATTTATCTCATGTGAGTTGTGAGTGCAAGGAGTGCACGTTGTCTGCAAGGAGTGCGTTGACATAGGTGAGTTAACCTCAGAGAAATCTCAGGAGAGATATCGTTGAATCTTCATCAGCAGAAGTGCAAGGAGTGCACAGGAAGAACTTTGTGTTGAGTTCAGAGAGAGATAGATTCGTTGAGAAATTTGTAGAGCTCTTCCAGGCGAGCATCGAGTGGGTGCAAGTGTGCATAAAGGGAAATCTTTGTTGAGTTCAGGGAGAAGAGTATCAGAGGAAGATACTCACAGAGCTGTTGAACACTCTGTAGAAAACGCTCAACAAGGTGTTCTTTGAGAAGAAGGTTGTTGGGAGGGTACAAAGTTTTCATTTGAATGGAAACAGAAGGGTCAAGACCCTTAGGAGATTGAGTAATCAAAAATCTTAGAAGAGATAACGCATTTAAGAGTGCAAGAAAGACCCAAGACAATCGGGTTTGCAAGGTGGAAGATCAAAGGCCGAAGCCTTTGAACACTGAAAAAATATTCCAAGTCGGAAGAAGTCAAAAGCTCAAGAAGAGGAGTGACAACAGTTGTTATATAGATTGTGTAAAGGATCCTAGACTGTTAGATCAGCATCCAGTGAAAGAAGGAAGCACATAGGAGAGGAATAGATCCCATCCGTTGGATATGAGCATGAAGGACCAGCAACCGTTGGATCCGAAGGTAAGGGAACGAGACTTAATCCTTGTGTATATAGGAGAGTGGACTTGTCAAAGTCCCGAAGTGATCAAGGACCATCCATCATTGAGGAGGACAGGTGGTGCGAGATCCACAACTACGAAATTTTTTGGACAATGAGAGATCAGAATCATCGAAGACCTGAAGTGGGTCCTGGTCGTTGATCTCCAGGGGGATACGTGTCAGAAGATTGGAGTCTCCGGATGAAATCACTATGGGATAAATGAGTGCATAGGAGTTTGAAACTCCTGAAGCCTGAAGAGCCAAAGAGTTGAAGCACAGAAGGGCCAAAGAGTCGAATACCAAATCTCGAAGCGCCGAAGGGCCGAAGAGATGAAGAGTCGAAGTGCCGAAGAGTCGAAGCACCGAAGAGCCAAAGCATCGAAGGGTCAAAAGCCGAAGGGCAGAAAAAGAAGTCTGGACCATCAGATACAGAAAGGGTATGTGGAAAAATATCGTGAACTCTGGGAGAAAGTACTTCGGGTGAAAAGAGAAGGAGAAGTTTGAGATTTGAGATCGTCGAAGCCCAAATAGCCGAAGTAGCTGGGAGCCGTTGATCTAGATTGCACAATTGTCACCAAATCGTGAACTTCGGAGAATCATACTCCGGGATTTTGTGAAGTTGTGTTTCAAAATGTTCCGAAGTGACAAAGCCCGAAATTTCTAAGGGTTGTTGATCCAAAGGAAGGAACGTGGATCGTTGATCTGCGAAGAGACACATGGAGGATGGAGATTCACTTTGTTGGACAGTCGTTGGATCAAGGGGGACAGATGTCAGAATATCTGACACTCCAAAAGGATTCACTCTGGAGATTTGTGGTTGTTGAGATTTGAAATCAATGAAGATAGAAGTCCCGAAGAAGACGAATGTCATTGATTAGAAAGTGGATGCATGATGCCAGATCTAGAAATCTGGGTATGGATCACTCCAGAGGAAAGAAGAGGGTGAAAGTGTTGAAGTCCTGAAGGAGATCTCGATCGTTGATCGAGGAGGAGGTCGAAGGACCGTTGATTTGGTTGAGGAGACCAAAGTCTCAAAACAGAAGAAGAACCATTGATTTGGAGAGGACATGTGGTAGAATATCTGTCACTCCGAGGAAAATCACTCCGGAAGAAAGTAGTTGAACGAAGTTGAAGAACTCTCAAAGCGCGGAGCGTCGAAGTTTGTTTGGACCGTAGATTCAGGAAGACGGGTGTCAATAGATCTTCCACTCGAGAATATTGTCATACGGGGAAAGGAATATATTTGAGACTTGAAACTCCTGAATGTCGTAGAGTCAGAATCAACAGCAGTCGTTGATTTGAACGGGAGTTACGCTTCGATAGATCGTGGAGATCTGAGATCGCGCGTGGAAGGAGGAAAGAAGGTCGGAAAAGGAGGATAGATATCAGTTATTGATCGAGAGGCATCACCAAGGGATTGGAGATCAATGATCTTTCTTGATTGTGGGGCCAGAACATAATCGGGTCTTATTTTTTCTTGAGCGGGCCGCAATTAAAACCACGGTATCGTGAAGGGCATATGTGGCGCTTTGTAGTGAATTGTAGGATGAAAAGTGGGTTGGCCTAAAACCACCCTTGGACAAGCCTACAATCACGTATTTCCAAGAGTTCATGGCCTAGGGTCATATAAAGGAAGGGGCTAATGAAAAAGGGGCTAGCACCTGAAACTTGATGTTTTGGAAGCACGCGGGAATAGCCCGCAGGTCTGTCAGGACCTGCACACAAAAGGAAAGGGGACATGTGTAAGATTAATAGGGGTCTAGCAAAGGCCTAGAGATTCAATTCAACTCAGCATATTGAAAGATCCTAGACCGGGAGTTCGCAGAACCCCAAGAGGGTAGGGGGGGTTGCATCAGAGTGACAAGCTCACAGGCTAAGGGTGCAGTGAAAAAATACAGTCATTGGCACAAATCGAAGAGAAGAATAAAGTGGAGATATTTCATTGAAGAAAATAGGAATATTTTCCAATTTAATGATGATGACCCTGAAACAGAGAAGACCTAGATGATGACGACCCTGAAACAGAGAAGACCCATATCTAGACTGGAGAAATAAAGGGCCACAGCTTGGTACTTATTGGAAAGAAACCGGCACTGGTAATGGGAGGTCATCAAGGGACTGTATAGAAAAGAAGGGGCTCCCTTATGCAGAGGAAACCCAATTAATAAACTACCTGATAAACCTATGGAATCCCTAAGCTTGGTGGGAAGGGGGAAACTTATGTTGTTTTTAGTAGAGGAAGGAAAGTAACCTTCTTGCATCATCTGATCTTGAATCCTCATTGGATCATTCCCTTGTGATATCATGTCTTGGAATGAGGGTGTCATATTGTACGAAGGAACTCTACAATATGGCATAAGGTTGGTAGGAAAGTCATCCTCTCTCATTCAATTGGATGCTAATATTTATTAGATAAGTGTTTAACTTGATCTATGTGAAGTATGTTCAATATTGTAAATATTTTTATTATGGTTTGGTTGATGAATGTGAAAATATGTGATATGCATGGATTGAAAGATCTGAGTAAAATGGAATGTATGCTTCTATTTCCATTAGTAAACATGCTAAATTCATGAAGTCGAGTGAAAATTGTGTGGTGTTGTATATCCCTAGAAGTATTTCTTTGAGAGCAAAGTTTGCAAGATATGGAAAAAAAACTATGTTTGGGAGATGACGGGAGTATCTCGGCCTCTATGAAGTTTTGGGTAGAATAAGAAGCCCCAAGTCTTATTAGAAACTCTTACCCTTAAGTGGAAATCTTGCAGGATATGAAAGAACTTCACCTTTGATGAATTTAGAAGGACCTTGGTGGTCTGAAAGTGGTTTATGAACCCTTGAGTACTAAGTGAAACTTAGGAGGTTGGTCTGTTAGAACCCAGAATTGACTAAGTCCCGAGTCGGAATGTCACCCTGATGAAGAAGTTGTGTGTTGAGTCAGAATGACTCTTAGTCCTTGATTCATTGCAACGAGTGTATCTTAGTCGTTCGTCGAAGGGTGAAATTGTGTAATATTCAAGTTGTGAACTTGATAGGGATCATTGATCCATCAAAGGAGTATTCGATGAGATATGTGTCATTCGTCGGGAGAAAATTCCTTAAAAGCGACCAATATTTGGAGCGAGAAACTCCAATAATGACGAAGAGGGTCATAGGACTTAGGCATATTATAGGATCCATCCTCACCATAGGATCTATTAGGATTATTTTCAATGAAGAAAAACCTAAGAGTATAGGATTCGTTGATTTACAAAGGCTCGAAGTGAAGAATTTGGGTCGTCGACATTGAAATCAATTTTGTTGGAAGAAGAGTAGTTGGCAACCTTGAGGAGGAGGCTGAAGAAATAAGTTGACAATGACAAATGACCTGGGAGTTGTTGATCTATTAGAAGAGGCCCAGGTTGATCATAGCCATTAGATAATAGTCTGAATTGCCATGAGAAGGGGGCCTAAGAACGTTAACTATCCCCCAGATAGAACCTGAAGATTAAATATTGACTGTTGACAGAGGTGTTTCGAACACCGCTAGATATGTTGAAGAAATCTTTGGGAAAAGGAAGTCAATGAAACCTTGAAGTCAAAGTGAATGAACTTCGACGACAATGACGAAAGAACCCCTTTTTTTTGTTAAGTGATAATCGTTGATCAGTGAAGAGGAAAGATGAGATCTCAGTCGTGGATCTGTCATGGGCCTCATTTGTTCACCGTAAAAGAATATAAGGAGTGAGTGTTAACCGTCGATCAAGTTAGAGGCACCAATGGGATCAGATTCATAGAGATTCAAGTCCTGAGATTCGTAGCCTATGGTAATTGGGTTCATTGGAAGTTCTTCATCAAAACTTGAAGGTTGGGGTGATTCACATCTCCAAAGGAGAGGAGACCCAATGACGATGAAAGAAGAGCCCTAAATGATCGAAGCCATTAACATGGATTGTTGATGGAGCAGGTGGAAGGTGCCACATCAGTGTTGTTAACTCTCCAGGAAACTACTTAGGGCTGTAAGCTAAGTATGCCTGGTAACTTAGGAATTCAATATTTTTTAGCAAAATGGATCGATGGGATATCACAATAGCTCAATGAAAAGGTTGCTGATCAAATAGTTAAATGAACCAGTGCTCTTAGAAACTGTAAATCAGATGATAAATAACAGAGATGGAATGCAGAATATTTCTGAGACAACCAAGTATATTAACATGCAGGGTTTATGCAACCAAATACATGCATAACATCGGGTCACACACAGCAATAGGAAGTTTCTCAATTCAAATTATGAGCATAGGCTAAGCTAACTTGAACAGAGAGCAGAATAATGGTGGATGAAATATCTGATCACATCAACAAGAGAAAACTGTGATTTTTCTATTAGAAAGAGCAACCAAAACATACAGCGAAATTTCTCCAAGTTCGAACCCTTGTTTGATTTCAAAATAGGCATATATAGCCTTTACAATA
>JZKD02S0008908.1:176345-187889 GCA_000966675.3 Picea glauca | reverse complement strand
CGGAAAACTCGGCTAGCTGCGGGAAGTGAACCCTTTCCACAGCTCGGCATTTGATAGGAAGTTCGTGTTAGCCGCGGAAAGCAAAATAACGTACCATATCCCCTTTTTTTTTAAATTGTTCCTTGGCGCGAAAGCAGGAACTCTCCACGGCGTGCCACGTGTGGGTCGTCTGTCAGGCTTTTCGGGCCTTGTCACTTTCCACAGCGTTTTGAACTGGTGAAGCGATGCGCTTAGCTGTTGAAAGCTAGCGCTTTCCTCAGCACACAATAGGTCCTAAAACATGAGGTTAGCTGTTGAAAGCAAACAGTCATTTTTTGAAATGGAAGACTTTATTTTCGATTATTTCCTAAGACCCACCACAAAAACCAAAAATTTTCTGAACCAAAAAAACTCGAACATGACTTAAAGCTACTACTGAAAGCTATGATATCCACCCAAACTCGGCCAAAAGGACGGTTTCATTTTGGGAGTTAACAAGTGCCATGTTGGATGGCACAAGTGACAAGGAGCCATGTGGGTGTCGTGTGGGAATGAGGTGGATTGGATAAATGAAAGCCCAAAAACATTGGGAGGTTGTAAATTTTGATCTAGAGCTCAGTTTGAGCATGGTTACATTGTTTGGAAAGATATTGACAAGTTGAATCCATCAACAATTTTTTTTGAGAGAGATTAATTCTTTTGGAGAATTAGTAATTTTGACACCCCATCAGCCTAAGTGAGGATTAGGGGGTCGGGTGTGTTACACATAGTTTCAAGATACACCAAAAGAAAATCATGTACAAGCAATGGAAATAATATTCAAATACCTAAAGGGAACCTTAGACTTCGACTTGTGGCACTCAATTGGTGAATATTTTACTCTAACATCATATACGGATGCGGAATGGGCAGGTAGTGTTGATGATATGAAAAGTACAAGTGGAAGACCATTCTTTCTGGGAAACAGTCTAGTGTCTTGGTTGAGCAAGAAACATTCCTCAATTTCACTATCCACAACAAAGGCTGAGTATATAGCAGTAGCATCATGCTACATACAATTTCTTTAGATGAAGTGGACATTGAGATATATTAAGGTAGAATATGATCATCCAATATCAATATTTTGTGACAACACAAGTGCAATAAATATTTCAAAGAATCATATTATGCATTCGAAAACAAAGCATATTCCAATCTAGTATCACTTCTTAAGAAAACAAGTGGCAAAAAAGAATGTCAAGTTGGAATATATTTCCACCAAAGAATAGATTGCAGATATTTTCGCAAAACCCCTTCCCAAAGAGATGTTTTAATATCTCAAAAAAACATTGGGAGTGATATCCATCTCATCTAGTCACTAAGTGTTTAAGGAAAAGAAAAATCTCAGGGGGAGCATCCCTTTTCCATTGACGTCAAAGGGGAAGAATTGTAGACAAGGGGAGAGTTGTAGAAAGAGTGAGTATTGCAACAAGGGGAGAATTCTTTCTATTCCTGGTGGATTATATATTTCATCATAGGATTGTTAGATTTCCATCAATGACGAAGTGGGAGATCATTGAACACGTTTTCATTGATGTCATATTAAGGAATACAATGAACATGTTGGCATTGATGTTATGTTAAGGTATTTGAAAGCAAGAGGGAGAATCCCAAGATTCACACACACACACATAGGTTTACAAGTATAATAAAAAAGGGGTGCACGTGAAAAAGTAGAAAGTGAATTTTACTAGTATATTTTATTAGTATATTTAAAGTGCACGTAAAGAAGTCAAAGAAATATTTTACAAGCCCGTGGTTTCAGGTCTATGGTTTTGGAAGTAAAAGTGCTTGTAAAAAGTCAAATAAATATTTTATAATTGGTTTTACCATTGGTGTTTTGAAGCCCATGGTTTTGGAGGCCCATGCTATTTTCCCATGATATTTGCAAAGGTGAAATAAAAATTATTAATTATTTAATTAACGAATCAACACATACCTTCAAAATGGGTCATGATGATGTATATAAATAAATTTAACATTTGAAGAGGAGTGTGTGAGATGAAGAGAAATGTAATATTTGAATAAGAATATGATGTGAGAAAAGATTAAATATCATTTCAAAAAGAGAGAGTGGCGAGGTGTGTGAATATGTGTGACTATCTAGCAAAAAGATATCATCAAATAAGATCTAGCAAACAGACTTGGTGAAGGCAAAAATAGCGAACAAATCTGGTGAAAGTAGATATAGCGAACAAATTTCATGAAGGCGGAAATAGTGAAAAGATATGGTGAAGGAAGAAATAGATAATGGATCTGTTGAAGGCAAAAGTAGCAAGCAGATATGGTAAAGGCATAAGTAGCAAGCAGACTTCGTGAAGGCAATGTGAATGTTCATCATTTTTTGAATAATTTATATTGTAATTGAGGGTCGGTATCGCTCAGACAAAGAGATTGGTGTCTCTTGCTAAGTTTATGTTTAGTATTGGGGATTGATGTCTCAATTAGGTTGGTTCCTACAAATTTTGTAACAGTAATTTGGTGCCTACAAAATTATAATAAAAAAATTTGTGGTTTTCTCCCGAAAGGGTTTCCACATAAATTATGTGTATCATGATTAGTATTATGTATGATTTCTTTCTTATGGTCAGTGAATGTTTAAATAAATTAAATATTTTCCTATACTTATTCACCCCCCCCCCCTCGCCTCTGAGCAATTAATCCTTAAACATGCCCACTCCAACACTATCATACACACTCATGGAACCACTGACGAATGGAATGTTCATACGATTTTTAGGTATGGAATTTGTTGTACAGTAACCCAATTGATAAATATTGACTACTAAATAACTCTAAATATTGAGGACACTACATTCATCATCGCATAGAACCATATATGCCCTTAAAAAATATTATAATATAACCAAACAATGCCTACTTCGACTTCAATCAAAATAGTCTTTCCACCTAACTCAATAAGAAAGAAGGAAATGATTCCATGAGGTGTGATTTTATGACCACTAAATTCCTTTAACATGGTTTTTGATTGTACGAGCTCTAGAGAACCTATGGCTCTTCAACATGACAAGGACTTGATGCAAGTGGATAATCCTTCATGAATAACTATCTTGAATATATTAATCCCACATGAAACTAATTGAATTTGAAAATAAATTTGGTGGGGGGTCCTAGGTTGAATCTGGTCGATGTCAAAATTAATAAAACAAGTGTATGAGGGATCAACTCCACCTATGACAAATAATAATGTTTTCCACTACATTAGGAAACTTTGGAGGACTTCAAGGGCCGACATCACACATGGTGGCTAGGATAAATCTTCCACAATACTGTAATTATGGGTATCCTGTGCATTGGGATTATGTGTTGAACTTAGAATAATTCCCTTGGGTGGGAAAAGAAATTTATCAAATGATGTCTTCTCTATATAGAGAGAGCCACCTGGCTAAGATGAGGATCGATCCTTATCTGAAGGACCACCCTCAGGATTCTCGCAATTACAAGATCGGTTATGAAAATTAACCATTTGATCACACATGTTAACATTTTCACTTGATTAGTTTCCCCTTTCTAGGGGTTACCTACCATGCCCCCTTTCTAAGGTGTAGGATTGAAGCAACCATTTTGTGTTGTTATTGTGATGGGAATGGATTTTTCAACACGACAAGTTGTTGGGGAGCTCTATGTTGAGCTAAAAACCTATGAATGTCATCCATTTGAGGACATTGATGGGTAATATGGTCTCCACAATAGATCTTGAGGAGAAAATTCAACTTATTTTTCCCCTTTGTGCCTCCCTTAGCAAAGTTTTGATTTTGGTCAATCCCTTGCCTAGGATTAGAATTTTTCTTTTTATTCTTCTTCTTACCTCTAGGTTGTTGGGATTTCTTCAATTGTTTGGATTAGGCCGAATGAACATCGGAGATAAGAGTAGGGACCATTGCACTTTGGATTGATGGTGCAGTGGTGGGTGGATTTGAGGATATGGACATCTAAATCATATTCCCAACTAAATGGCCAACAAAATCATGGGATACAAAACCAACCACACCATCAACATGTGGTCCCATATGGGATTTGACTGGACGTATTGATGGCATCAAAGCATGTGGAATTATATCATATAGTGTGTCAAACTAAGAGTAGATCAAGTATAAATGTTGAGCATGCAAGATTACTTGCTCCTCAATAATTTCCCTTGAAATAGCAATGTCTTTTGCATTATGTGGTAATAACAACTTGACAAACCGTTTTGCTAACAGTTGATCTGAAATTTCAACTTCAATGAGCCTACACCACCATACATTCATGAATATGATCTAAGATATGTGTGGTAGTGTTCTGATGCAGTGACATCAAAATATCAGTGTCAATTTAACACTAAATCGATAGTTGGAAGTGTGTCAAAAATAGCATAGCCAAGGATGAAAAGTCACTATACGAAGCACTTGGTACCTCGTTGTACCATATAGCAGTACTTCCTATCAAGGTATGTTGGAAAAGTCTCAACCTTATACTATCATCCACCAGGAAGTTTGAAGAACACCAAATATGATATGCCATGGCGTGTGTGAAAGGATATTCCCCATGTTTACCGTAAAACTTTGGGATATCAAATGGAAATTTTATGGTAATTGTTGGGCACAAAGGGTGGTGTTTAATGGGGTCATTCATCAACGTGGATATATAAGGTAAATTCAAAGTTTCCAACAAAGGAAACTTTGTGTCAACGAATGGAATCTGATAGAAAGAAGTTTGACCTTGTGATCTAGATCGACCTTGTATTCCCCCCATATTACTAACCCCAAGGAAATTATTTATGTAGTGTTGGTAATAACACTAGTGGTAGGACCAGACCTAGGATGAAAACTCCAACCAAATGAAAATTATTTGGTATTTTTGGGCCACCTATAAGGATACTAAAAATAGGTGGAAAATTACTTTCAATGGTAAAACCAAATCTTTTCCCCCCGCCATAAAAAAATCTAGATGTGGGCACTAGTATAGAAAAAGTAGGAAAACTAATGCTAGGTAAATTTGTGGAAGGAAATGACATGACCGATGGTATTTCCAAAATGGAAAAAATGGATCTCATGGGCATAGATGTGGAAGAAATTATCCTACTAATTGATGCTAAGGAAAAATTCATTATGACTCCTCCTAGCATACTAGATGATATGGGAATAGGTCCTCCCGTGATAGATGACTAATTGACGCTTGAAATCTCATGGGGATTGATAAAGTAGGAAAAAGGATCACTAAATGGTATACTCACTTGAATGAGTAAAGGGTTGACGGGATGATTCAAAGGATGGTTAAAGTTTGGTAGAAAAATTTCATCAATAACTTCAATCTCGACCTGGTCAGACTCCATTGAATCAATAGTGTGAGATTTGTTATAGCAAGATTTGGCTCACCCCATGAAACTTGCTCAGAAGGACTTTTCCATTTCCCTATGTAGACTTGAAGTCCCCTTTTTCACTTCCCAAAGCTAAAAATCATATTTTTCCACATATACGCACCCTATCAATTATACAACATGTGTATACGCAAGTTTTACCACTACAGCCCTCATACATCGAGTTTGGTGCTCAAAATTAAAAATTGTGTCAGGTTTCCATGTTACGTCATGAGATCCATGATCCTTGACCTTTCATATACTGGAAACGTTCCAACTCGTCCCTTCAGTTCCATTTTAAGGCTATAAATGGGCCATATCCAAATCGTGTAAGAAAAGAAGAATTCAACTTTTGAGAGTAAAGTTACTCTGGAGAAATTATTCACTTCATATTGAGTCTGCATCCCTTTGTCCTCTAAAGTCTGAACACATTGTTCATCCCCCAAGTTCTTCCCTCTTTGATGGAGAACCTCATTGTCTCTCTTATATGAGCTTGTCTTTGGTGGAGGATTGAAGTGGTGGAAGCCCAACTGGAAGGGACTTAGTTTCTCAGTTTCGAGACGTGTCGACATGGAAGTTTGTCACTTGTATACTTTTGTTGATCATATTTTAATAGAATACTATTTTCTCATCCAATTAATATCTTTCAAATATTTGAATTGTTATTCCATGGGCATATTTGTTATGAATGTTGATGGATTATGCTATTATATGTGCTAACAATATGTATTACTACCATATGCTTGTGTATCTTTGTTTTTTAGGACAAGTTGCAGATATAAATCTTTGAGTTGAGTGCTCAACGTTGGTCTTCATCGAACATCCAGACAAGGTAGGATCTTTATCTTGTCTTGTTAGAATTTTTCGTTTATATAACATACTTAAGATTAGAGTTGATTTCTGTAGTCATTCTGTATGTTGTGGTTTACTCCATGTCATAGAGTGATTTTCCTCCTAACAGAATTGGTGACCATACTGGGGAATGACTCTTCTTTTTGGGGTTTGGAGTGTTTTTCTCCTTTGATTTCTCTCGGTTAGCTTGAGTTTCCTTGTCGTCTGATTGCTTGACAGCCTATTTTCATTTTGAATCTAAGTTTATTTTCCTTATCCTTAACTTGGCAGTGTTTTAATACATATACGTGATTTTTCCCATGACATACGCATACATACGCAAGCTGTCATTCTATAGGGCGTGTACATATGTGGTTTTTTCTTAAACAGTCAAGTACATCAATATTTTTTGCTTCATTGTTGAGTTTGGTGTTTGTTGGGTGAGTTTTGATAGTTGTTGAGTCTTCTTGGGTCTCTGTCCTAACTGTTGAGTGCCTGCGGAGTGATAGGAAACCTTTCTTTGCTTGAATTTTCGAGAAGCTTTTCTTTCTCATCATATTTTTAATTGGTTGTCCTTGCATCTTGGGTTGGGTGTTTTCTTCTTGGTATCTTGCTTGGTTTGTCTCTTTTTGCTTACAGTAGGGTCTATATATCAAGTTGTTTTTCGGTCCTTGCATTTTCATTTCTTTATATTGAAAATACAAAAATATACATTTTGCATTTTGGCATTTGCTCTTTTGGGTTGTTTATTATTGATCGTGATACATGTATAGAAAGATTGCATCTTATTGAAATTACAGAGTTGAATTTAAAGTTGCATTTTGAAAAGCTTATCATATTTTGAGAATTGAAGTTTAGGACTTAGATTTATGTTCATATTCATTTATTTTATTTGTTGAGTCATGACATCATCAGTTTCATGACCACATATTTTGAGTAAATAAATCCATTAAAAGTAACGTTGATTAATTTAAAATTGATTAGAAACAATTTTATCTTTCAGGGTACACAAACTAGCTTAAGATATAGAGCCTTGGAATAGGATTTTGTGAGTAAACTTCTCCAAGGCTATTAAACTCAACATATGTGTCTGACTAAGGGAGTGGTGAAATCCGTTATATAATTGGTGAGGTCAGGAGGCTCCGCTCACACTGGATTTAAGCACGAGGTCGCGTGAAGTTGGTTGTGGAGATATCCCTCTAATACCTTCTTAGCGTCAGAGATCTTTCTGGGTATCTATTCGTATCTGGGGGTCTTTCTAGTACCATTACCTCTGTGAGAGGAAATGTTTTCAAAATTTTAGGCTTTGTTACCCATCCCATACGGTGGACCTGAATTACAATTGTTCACCTGAAAATTGATTATATCGTGGTGTATTTAGTTGCTTGACATAGGTAGCCACATAGGTTACTTGTAGGGGTTATTCTACAGGTACCCTAAGTCAAATAAGGGTTGGACAACACATAGAATTTATGGAGGATTACCTCTCTAGGGGGATCTGACCGACTACGTTGTTAATCCCATGAGGGCCCTTATAATTGATTTTGATACATCCGATCTTTTGAAGGGAGTCTCGGGCCCCTCTTGGGTGAGGCATATCTACTCTAGTGAGGGAGGCCCCTTTCAGCCACTATATCCTATTTGTGTGCATATTGACCTTTTTGTTTATTTTGGTGTGCTCTTTGATTGTTATTTGGCCTTAGGATTTGTTTTTATATCTCAAGTCTCTAGTCATCGTGGAGCCAGACCATCTTCCTCACATGTCTCGTTGTTTGTTGAAATTACCATCGCATATTGAGTCTTTTCCTTATAAGAGGCACAAACTTATCAAACATGGTACACACACCTCCACTTACCAGACTTGTGATCATACAAGTATGAGTACTAAGTCAAGTTAGAAAGATGTTGGGAGTCCTTCAACTCACATACCTATTGTAGTTGATGGAACTTCTTCTACGCCTTCAACCACTACGGTTGTAGTGTCAGAGGTTCTCGTCATCACTCCTTTCCAACCTGGGGTTGCTACTAATCCTATAGTGATGAACCCTTTTGGGTCTATTTTTGGTACACCTAGGTACAATACTCAGTCTATTCCTTCAGTCTCTAACGCTTTCTCTTTTGGTATGTCGAATATGACATCGCAACTTTCATTTTCCATTCCAGCGAATAACGCAAATCCTATTATTGGACATGGGGGCATGGATCCTCTGCATATTCCACTCTTGTTTGGTGGAGCTCATATTCCCCAAATGACTCCTACGGTTGGAAGCCAACCTCCTTTTCATCATGGGTCTAATCCTAGTCTTAATGCTCCTGGATGGAGTAATCAACTAAGTGGACAATATATTTCTTATGTTCCATCCTCTACACCTTCCTCCTCCACATTGATTCTGACCAACACGTTTGGCATGACGAATCCACCTCTATCCTCCAAGTTTCCACCTAGGGGAGGTCAGTTTCATACTTTGGGAAACCCCTAACCTGAAGCTGCTCCAACTGGGGAAAATATTTACAACCCTCATTATAACATTCCTACTGAAATGGTGCCCAACCAACCCCTTATGAATCAGTTTGGAGGGGGGTTTTACAATCCCATACAGGGCCATGGTGCATACCAGAAACCTGGATGGGTTTTGATTCCACAACATCAATCTTTCCCGGGAGCTTTGGGTCAGATGTCGCAACCCCGACTCCCTTTTCTTTCCATGCTTAATTTTCCATACTTGTCGAGATTAATGAATGGCCCGATGCGTCATTATCTATCATGGCTCCCCATCCCCACCAAGATTCCTTCAGATATTCTGAAATTCAAGGGCAAAACTGGTGACGATCCTGGTGATCACATCACTACTTTTAATATTTGGTGCTCTTCCAATTCCCTTAATGATGATTCTATTTGTTTAATATTGTTTCAATGCACCCTCATGGGGGTTGTAGTGAAATGGTACATAGAGGTACCAGGGGGAACATACAGAAATTTTGATCAGATGGCTCTAGTATTTTTCAACCACTTCCAGTTGTCGATTTTTTATGATTCCAACATAGAAATTTTGTCGGCCCTCCGCCAGGACAAATCCACCCATATTTTGGATCATATCCAAGAGTGGCGTAGATGGAAGAGGTTTATCCAAGCCTAAAATCCTCTAGATTTCTTGTTGGAATGGTTTCTTAGTCTTTATTGCCTTATATTTGAAGGATGTTTCTACATCCAGGGTAACATATGAAGAGGAATTTATTTTTAAATCCCAAGAATTATATCTCATATATTCTCAATATAGGATGTTATATGAAATTCTTCTTGATGCACCGAGTTCAAACTACAACCCTAGAAAAAATCACGAGCCTCATGTCGATGGCATTATAGGCTCCGCAATTGTTAAGTCTACATACTTGGTGATGAACTAGTTGAAAGATTTGTCTCTATGCCATTCTATAGAAAGACAAGCTTCGTATGTGTCCTCCACTCCCACTCAATTGGCAGATGTGCATTTTGTACAGTTGTTGACTAACCCGAATGGTAACCAGCAACCAGGAGGGAATAAAAGGAAAGGATATGGTAACAATCATAACGGTGGGAGGAATAATAATAATAATAAACCCAAGGACAATGTTAACAATGATAGATCGAACAATAATGATGGTGAGGGAAAGAAAGACAAGTGGAAGGTGAAGTCTCCTTGCAAGTTTTGTATTGATGATCATCTCACCGGCTTGTGCCCCAAACTTGAGGAGTTATGAGGCTCTTATCTCAACCACTCGATGTGATGACTTATCATTTTCTTTATAATCAACACATGGCCTCAAGCTCTTCTTGTTGATTAAGGTTGGTTGTCATTGATGTCAACCCTTGAAGAAATCCTTGTAGAAAAAAGGCTTGGGTAATGGACCCAATATTGTTTGATGTAAATATGACTCATTATTGTTTTTTCATGGTTGATAAGAAGTAAATATGGATTAACTCCAAAGTGGTCCCCTTATGGTGAAAGCCCTCACGGGAAGACGCTTTGTGGAGTAAGAGAACCCATGATTAATTGTGGAATAATGAGATGAAGGAAAGTGATTTTGTCAGGGAAAATATCCTAGATGGATAGTACTTGTCATTTCATTTCTAGTGGTATGTGGAACGTCACATAATTCCTCACGGTTAGAGATTTATGGCCATGAGAATTTGGAGTCCCCGGGTTTGGGTAATGGACCCAAGTTTGTTTGATGGGTAACGATATGATTTATGATATATTTTCAGATAATACTATTCTATATGGATAGTACATGTCATTCCATTTCTGTTGGTATGTAGAACGTCACATAACTCCTCATGATTTGAGAGTTATGGCCTTACGAAGTTGGAGGACCCTCATATCTCATCTAGAAGCCCCAAAAGGTCAAAGTAGTCAAAGTGGTTTAAGAGATTTTAAAAGGTAAATAATAAAGTGAAGTCATGAGTGTATTATAATTCAAAGTGAATACAAAATAAACTATTTCAATAATAAATTTAATGGATAAATTAGAAGTGGACCCAACCCTAAAATAAGGAAAGTGGGCCAAGTGACCTGGAAGATGTTTTTAAGGAAGCTACTTGGAGAGTATAAATAAGAGGCAAGGCTCCCTAATTTGAATCACACTTGAGAATATTAAATATCTATGTGTTTGATGTAACCAAGGATATCTAAACCATAATTCTGAGTGAAGGTGAAGAAAATAAGGCCGAAATGCAAGGAAGGATAAAATTTTTTGATGGTGCTTTCTAAGGTATGTTATTTACAGGTCATCTCACCATTTTCACTGTAACTTTTTTTATATAATGATTAAGACATTGAAATTGTTATGAAAGTGATACAACATATCCAAGTATCTGTGGAAAAAAATTCATATTGTGGTTCGTTTTATTTTGGGAGTTACACTCCGTGGAAAATAGGGTTTGTGGCAAGTCCTGAAACTAGTCAAAATCGGGTGTTTCAGGTAAAAAAGTCATGAATTATTCATAACAGATCCAAATTCATTTATACCAAATGTGTTGGTTATTTTATAGTATTTATTATTTTGTGTAACAGTTTTATATCATTTCATCAAGCATCTTTTGCGGGGCACGCTCTACAAGGTCGCTCTCTAGAATAAGCCAGAATTCAGCAAGGTATGTCATTTTTGCTATAACTCCTTTTTTGAGAGGTTCCAAGTAGTGAAACTTGGAGGAATTTCATTAAACACACTAAAGAACATTTTGTATCATTTTTAGATATTTATACATTACAGGTTCAAAGTTATGATTACTTCAAGTTAGGGTTGTTGACTAATCTAAAACTAGGCATGTGAGACTAAAGAAAAGTTTGATGAAAATG
>JZKD02S0008908.1:147371-172168 GCA_000966675.3 Picea glauca | reverse complement strand
GAATTTTTATTTCTCAAACCAAGTATATCATAGAAATGTTAAAGAGGTTCGGAATGGAAGATTGCAAACCAGTTATCACTCCCATGCAAACCAGTTGTAAGTTGAGCAAAGATGAAGATTCAAAGTCTACATATCAGAAGCAATATAGGTCAATGATTGGCATCCTGCTATATGTGACAGCATCCAAACCAGATGTAATGCAGGCAGTTGGATAGGTGGCACGATTTCAAGAAGCACCAAAGGAATCACATGTATTAGCAGTAAAGAGGATCTTAGAATATCTCAAAGGAACAGAAGAGTTTGGATTATGGTATCCAAAAGGAAAAGATCTATCACTTATTGCCTACATAGATGCAGATTGGGCAGGTTGTATTGATGACTGATGAAGCACCAGTGGAGCATCATTCTACTTAGGTGAGTGTTTGGTATCATGGCTAAGAAAGAAACAATCATCGGTATCTCTATCTATAGCCGAGGCAGAGTATATTGCAGCAGCAGCATGTTGTACACAGGTTCTTTGGATGAAACAAACTTTGACAGATATACAGGTTGAGTATGATGATCCCATTCCAATATATTGTGATAATACAAGTGCCATCAATATCTCAAAAAACCCGATGATGCACTCCAAGACGAAGCACATTCCAATCAAGTAACTTGATATAACATTTGAATAAAAAGGATTATAATTACGCTATTACTGATTTACCCGCCCTCTCAATAATCCAACACTTCTAATGTCAGAAATGCGGCAAGTGGAAATAAAAACCCCCAGGTGCATGAAGGTGACCATCTATGCATAAATATGGTCAAGTCTCATATTAATGTAGCCACTCAATCTCACGATTACAGTTCTTCACAGGCTATTCCAGGTCTAGAGTCTCACCCTCCTCCGGAAACACCTTTGAAAATCGAAAAGATAGAGCCTTTGCCTCATGTTCCGAAAAGGAGTACTAAAATGCTCTACCCACAACCCTAATGCTAGAGTTGCCCAGAAGTAATCTATTGTCGAAGATCTAGGTCAAACCCCTTATGGGATGTCAGCTTTGAAGGTACTCTAGACATGTCCTTCATAGAGGAATGCCTTGTTATCTACGTTAGGAGCTCTAGACTCGTATGGCTCTAAGGTTATCAAGTTTTACGTCATGGATTTGAAGCCTCACTTGCCTTACCGTGTGGCCTTTCAAATACATGTGGATTACTCAAAGTATACCATCAAATGTATTGTTATTGATGAAGGCATTGCAATGTGTGTAATGTCCCTAACCTATTGGAAAGTCATTGGCTCTCCAACCCTCTCTCAATCTCTGACTATGTTGATTTCATTTGATGGTCATTGTTCCTACCTTTTTGATCCATTTAGGTGGAAATATAGTGGAGGTGGATATTGAGGTGGTTGATCCACCCCTTGATTATAAATTATTACTAGGGCATAACTGGACTTATGCTATGAATGCAGTCATATCGTCCATTTTTCATACTTTATATTTTCCTCACGAAGGGAAAATCATGATGATTGATCAGTTGTCCTTTGTGCATGTTAGTCTCAATGCATCAGTTGGACCTTTGATCCTCATGATTGAAAATTCTCAGTCAAAAACTAAGGATATTTGTTTCGAAATGTATTCCTCTCTTATGGGTACCTTTGATTTCGTGGCACCAATCCATCATATCTATGCCATGTCCAGTAGGTCGTCTTCATCAATGAGGTATGTTCATTTTTTCACTTCATGTTTTAACGATCCTTGGACCCTACCTTCCTCGATCATGTCTTGTGATGGTCAGTCACATATTGGAATGGAAATACCACTGTTGGCAGCAGAGATAGCATATCAAGTTGTTCTTGACTCTTCTATCGACCCAGATCTTGTCTCCTCGTAGACGGACGAGGACGATCTTGTTCTCAATCCCGTATCAGCCACTTCATTGTCTTGCTACAATGATTACCTCAATGATACTTAACTTCAGATGAAGCAATATTAGAGGCCATAAATGGTTCTAATAGGCCATGGGATGATATGAATCATCGATCTTACTTCCTCCTAGAGCTTGTTAGGATCGAACATGAATATTTTAGATCCACCTTGAGTGAGATATTCGGTCATGATATGATTCCACTAGATACACACATCATTTATGTCAAAGGGAACATGGCGAGTATTTATCCTGCCGTCACAATCGACATCTCTCGCATTCCTAGTAAAATTGAAAATGTATATATTGGTGTGGATTGTTCGCCTGAAGAAGTTCATATCTACACCGATCTCTTCAAATATTTTTGTGATGTATTAGCTTGGTCATATGAATAGATTCCAGGAATCGACCCACGCATTGTTGAACATGAGATCAAAACCTACCCGGATGCTAAACCTGTTCGAAAATGACTTGGAGTTGTTAATCCTAGGAAGGCCCCTGTTATTAAGGCAGAGGTGGAGAAACTTCTTAATGTTGGTGTTACACCTCAATATTGCTCACTTCGATAAGTGTCGTAAGTGTCACATGATCCTCTCAACTGTCGTAAGTGTCGCATGTTCCTTACAACTTTCGCAAGTGTCGCAAGTTGTTCACAAGTGTCGCAAATGTTGTTCAAGCATACTGCCATAACGACGACACTAAGGAGGCACTTAAGACATCTCATACACTTGATTTGGAGGAGGGAAATGATTAACTAAAGTCAGGGAACTTTTATCACCTGAGAAGAGCTCTTAAACAAAGGTTTTGAAGGTGAGCGCTCCCCTACATCAGCCTTAGGAGCGTTGGTGCTCCCCTATAAGGTCTCAGGGAGCGTTATAACGCTTATCTGCCCCTCAGAAGGAGCGCTATCCATCCTTGGAGTGTTGGCGCTCCCCTCAACCTTCCTAGGGAGCGCTATAGCGCTCTGATGACCCTTTTGAGGGAGAACTATCTAATCTGAGGTAGTAGTTGGCCCGTTGAGAAGAATAAGGGAAGGATCTTTCAATTTTGGAAGGCAGTTGCATTCGAATTCTTGGTTCCATCAAGAGATCCCTGATCCAAGGAGGGAATTCCTCAACTTGTTCTAAAGATAACTCAAGAGGTTAAGCTCCTCTTAACCTATATAAGCAAGCTCTATGGTGGTGATAAAGGGGGGAAGAATTGCTAGCATGAAACCTATGATCTCATAGGAAACACGCAGTCAGTCAAAGGAGAGTGATCAGTGAAGATGCTATCATCCAGGTTGTGGATCTTTCGAGCAAGGGTTAGACGAAGGGAACTTGACGAAGTTGTCGCATTCGCATCTACGATTGTAAGTACTATTGTCGTTATTCTCATCAATATGACACGCTTGGCCTGTTTCTTTCTAGTTTGTGTCTAATTTTACATGAACTCATCATTGATAGATAGATATGTTTTCAAGCTAATATCAATAGAGTAGGAAGCGGTCGTACTTTGTTTGTCTACAGGACTCAACGAGGAGCAAGAGTTTGGAGCTCGATTTGGAGCGTGCAGGGACAAACATCGATAAAAAGGTACTGTTATTTTCCTTCCTTCTCGTGTATTAGTTTGTATGGATTTGAAAGGAAGTTAGTGTCCATGTTAAGCATTTTCTGTCTTAGAGTTAGGGTCTATCTCTTTGAGGCAATCTACCTGTCCGCAGGAAGATTTTCCTACAACAGTTGGTTTTATCTACCTAGTTCCCTTGACTGAATGGGTATCGAATTATGTTCCCATGAATAAGAAACAAGGAACCATTTGTGTGTGTATGGATTTTTGAGACTTGAACAAGGCCTATCCTAAAGACAACTTCCCAACACCTTTCATTGATCATATTCTCGATGAGTGTGCAGGAAGCGAGGTTTTATCTTTTATGGGCGGATTTTTATTAGATAATCAAATTCAGATCAAGCCGAAGGATCAACATAAGATGGAATTTATTGTCCTTGGGGTACTTTCGCATACCGTAAAATGTCTTTCGGCCTTAAAAACATTAGACCAACGTTTCAGTGAGCCATGACCTTCACTTTTCATGATCTCAAGAATATATTCGAAGCTTACCTCGATGATCTCGTTACTCACTCTCGCAAGAGAGTGGATCACTCTACCCACCTTCGACTAGTTTTTGAGAGATGCCATTATTATCGCATTTGTTTAAACCCTCACAAATGCATCTTCTACGTTAGGTCAGGTCATTTTGTAGGATTCTTAGTTTCTGAGACTAGGATCATGATGGATCCTTTGAAGGTTGAGGAAATACTTTGATTGCCTCCCCCACGCAACATTCGTCAGCTTCAAGGTTTACAGGGTAAAACTAACTTCTTATGTTGGTTTATAGTAAACAATTCCAATATTACTAAGGGTTCCATGTGTCTCTTGAAGAAGGACACTTTGTTTATATGGGATGAGTGAGCCCAGGAATCCTTTGATGCTCTTAAGAAAGCCTTGGTATCGATGCCTCTGTTGAAGCCTCCAGACTACAGCAAAGATTACTTGCTTTATATCGCCACGTCCGAAGGGATGGTTGGTATGTTTTTGGTTCAGGAGAAATATGAGCTCCATGAGAATGTTGTCTACTACCTTAGTCTAAACTTACTCGACCCTTAACTCAAGTACTCTCATGTTGAGAAGCTAGCCTTGGTTGTCGTACACGTGGTTCAAAGATTGCAGCACTATATATTGCTTTGAAAAACTATTGTAGTTGTTGATTTCAACCCATTTCAATATGTCCTTACTAGGCATATCATAGGGGGGGGAATACAATAAATGTATTGTCATTTTGCAAGAGTTTGACCTCATTTTTTCTTCGACGAAATCCAAGAAATCGCTAGTTTTTTCTGAGTTAATATCGGACTTCCCTCGACTAGATGAGGATGTCATTCATGTCGATTCATTCATGGATGAACACATTTTCCTTATCTTTTCATCAGACCCCTCGTATGGAGACATTTTGATCTATATTCAAACCTTGAAGTTCTCTCAGCACATTTCGAGAGACGATCGATGGCTTATATTGTATCAAGCTCAAAACTACCTTATCGTCAGTGACACTTTGTACCATTGAGGTATAGATAATATCTTGTGTCATTTCTTGATTTACGAGGAGGTTGATTCCATTCTTAATGACTGTCATAGTGGGGATTTTGGTGGTCATTTATCTGGGCTTGTGACAACCCAAAAATATTACGAGTTGGTTATTTTTAGCCGTCTATTTTTAAAGAGTGCGTCGAAGCGGTCAAAAAGTGTCACCTATGCCAGGTGTTCTCTCGAAAAATGTGCTCACATCTAGCCCCTCTTCACCCAATCATAACCATCGGTCCATTCACCAAGTGGGAGGTGGATTTTGTGGACTACAACCTAGCTTCAATTGGGGGGAATCAACATATCATCGTGGTCGTAGACTACTTTACTAAATGGGAAGAGGCCATGCCTACAATAAAATATTATGGTAATACTGCAACACTTTTAGTGTTCAATCAAATTATAGACCGGTTTGGAATCCCAAGGGATATTTTCATTGATCACAATAGTCACTTTTAGAATGAAATGATGAAAGAGTTAGCATCAAAACTGGGGTTTAAACAGGGTAATTCATCCCCTTACTATCCCTAGGAAAATGGACAAGTAGAGGCTGTGAACAAATATCTCAAGACCATTTTGTAAAAAAATATCAGACAGAGCAAATTTGACTGGAATATAATGCTTTACCCTACACTTTGGGCATACCAAACCTCGATTAAGACTTCTAGTGGTTTTTCTCCTTTTCAGTTAGTACACGGTGTGGAGTCGATCCTCCCTATTGAATGTGAGATCCTTTCCCTTAGACTGGCAGTTAAGCTCCTACCTGACACTTTTGATCTCAAAGAACACCTCGTGCATGTCAAGAGCCTAGATGAGCAGCGTCGAGATGCCTCTATGACTATCAAAGAGAATACACTACGTGTCAAGGTCCAATATGATAAGTCTATTTATCCTCAGCAGTACGTTAAGGGTGACTTGGTCCTTTTGTATGATCAAGCCAAAGAATCATTGGGGGAAGGCAAGTTCAACCCCATGTGGCACGGTCCTTATATCGTCCAACGTGTCTTAGAAAAAGGAGCCTATGAATTAGAATATTATGAAGGGAATATGCTGGCTAAGCCCATAAATGGGCTCTACTTGAAAATATATTACGCTTGAGCCCCAATCTTGGGCGTAACTCTTTGTATACTAGTGTATCTTAGTGTATATATATTTTCCTTTGTGTCATCAACTTGCTTATCGAGTTTTTCCTTGGTTGGCAGATGTCAATGGAGTCTTCAGTTTACTTGGGATTCACAAATGATGTTAGTCTTCATACACAGAACTTGGCTTCCACTGCTTGGGTCGTTTACTCACCCGAGGGTCAACTGGTGTCTTCAGGTGGCATTTGTCTAGGGACATCAACAAATAATGTGGTTGAATATAGCATCATTATAGAGCTTTTACGCGACACCATTTTACATGGTGTTCATTCCTTATAAGTTTGCTCAGACTCCCAATCAGTAGTATGTCAGTTGAACGGCATTTATTGTGTGTGAGACCCTACTCTACTCCGGCGATTCCTACAGGTACAAATTTTGGAATGACATTTTTATTTTATTACTTATAATCACATACCTAGAAGTTCTAATTATGTATCTGATGCATATGCTAATTATGTTTTATATTTTCATTTGTCACATAACTAAAGTAAATAAAGCACGGTCATCAATGTACACATTATAATATATAAGTAAATCCGAAGACCAATGTTTTTTATATTTCATCTCTCCTAAGATATGGTGTCATAGTACAAAATAGGGCTTACACCCTTAAAATACATATATGGTCGGTCGATACAATAACCACGGCATCTACAACTATGGCACTAGATGTGTATCATGATAGCACACTACGATGTTTGTGAGACGTCGGAAGATTCGCACTCATGCACAGGGCACACCCACCACCTGTCGTTGCATAGTCTCTAGAAGATCCTCTACCTGAACCATAGGAACCCTGTGCGTCAAATGAGACATGTTCCCCTCACATTTTGAAGCACTCTATCCACATCTCCTCCCATTGGCTCATCTCCCCAGTTCCTCTGGCGATGTCGTGGGAATCCTTCTGGTCATCCCAGACCCACATCTGTGAAACAAAGTAATTGTCAATACTAGACACCATCCAAAAATATTTTCTTTTTTATTCTATTTGAAAAACACGCGAAAAAAATGAAATGTATAAAAATACCTTTACCTATATCACCATAGGCGGAGCCTAGTGGCAATGGCATGTCTAGATCTCCTATGTAGTTGATCCCTGCATAAGGGTAGTTGTCTAGGGCTATCACCTGTCGATGCCACTAGAAGAAGAACTCATAATTATAGGGGGTTGGCACCCTACCACCTCCCAACCACCTCAACACCTCAATCCACCATGAAATGGATAGATCACATGATCTATGTGGAACAATCTCGACTCTAGGGCTCAATAATGAATCCCAATCAAATAAAAAACTACACAAGATAGATGTGAACCCGAATTTCCTCTTCCTACCTTGTTTGTAGTCTATCAATTGGCTCTTCATATTAGCCAGTAGTGAGGTGCACCAATCGTAAACTGTGGGTCGTAAGCACTCCAATGAATAGAACATTAGTGGCCTCGATGCCTAGTGCAATGAGGTCAACCCCATGATTTGTGTAAGAATGAGAACGACAATCTTCAAACTCATGTTGTTGATCACCCTAATGAGGAGTTGGTTCCCTACCTTTTATGTACCTACAACACAGTGAGTGGTGATGCAGTCATCTATGTTCATGCCACTCCCAGCTCCCTGGGCTTTGAGGTTCACCACCTCACCCTGATGAGACAAACTTGTAAGGAAATAGATATCCTCAACTTCAATTCTCAATGGTTTCCCATTGAGGTTGAAAGCCTATGTATGCACATCCGAAAAGTTCACCAGCATTTGGAGTAGCCTCACTTGAGCCCTCATTCCTTTGAGAGCCCAAAACTTATAAATCCCACATATTTTTAGCACTAATTGGTCCCCTAGATCTATTTACACTAAACCAACAACTTCCCCATGCTCTTTTTCTCTCCATTCAAGTACCATCCTGCAAGAATAAATTCATTTTTTGAGTCAAAACCTTTTAAAAAACTAATTTGAAGACTTGTACGCAGGTTGTTGTGGTAACAGTCTTGTGTAGGGTTTCATATATGTGGGAAGGATTTGCCTTTCACACATAAATTCCTCCATATATGTGACCCGATGAACTACAGCCCGCGTACACCCTAATTCCTAAGTTCCACCTTAAAAAGCTAAAAAAAATTGGGACTAATTTGAAATTCTAAACCACTAGAAATGAAGAGGAGGGAAAGAGTACTTACTTGGTCCAAATGGTTATCAATTTCGTCACTCGTAGCTCCCGCAATCGACACTTGAAGATTGTGGGCAAATTGGTCAAAAATGCACTATTTGGGTTAAAATGTGAAATGGTATGGTAAAATTGGTTATTTTTACTATTAATAGAAAAAATTTACCCACTTTACATAGTTTTTGCTAATGTTTTGGCCTAGTGGAATAGTAGTGCAGTGGAAGGAGTTAATTTTGGTGGTTTTGTCCAAGAATTTTTACGGTTTCTAGTGTCATTTCACCCATTCATGACTTTGGCAGGTATTTTCTTTGACCAACATATAGCATAGGTCATCACTCCATCTTGCATTTTTGCATTATACTATGACTGTGATCCACATGCCTTAGGTACAAACCCATTTATTAATGACACAGAACCTCCTTACTTATACTAGAAGTGTCGTTATTGAATGGTAGAGACTTACCAAACATGGGTGCCCTAGGTAGAACCTATGTGTCATATGGTGCCCATGCAGAGATTATTCCATAAAGACCGAGAGTCCCTTATAGTTCCCATATGACTTTTCATTCGAGCCTCATATTCTTACTCATAAGCATGCTGACCTATACCTATGGGACTCCCATCGAGTCTTGTTTAAGCAATTTTTTTACTTTCTCAAAAAGAGAAAATATTTTTGAGTGAACTTGTCTCTTTCACACTCGTAAATTGGATCTGAAAGGACATCTATTTGGTGTAAGTTTAACCCTTTTTCAAACCAAGTACACTAATTTAGAAAAAGCAATACTCTAGTCACTAGTGGCTAGAAGAGTTCTCTTGGGTATCACTTTATACATTTTCAGGCCTAGGGGACTAAATTCACAAAAAAGGAAATTCTTTGGAGTTAAGTTGTAATTTCATCTCATTCTCTTGCTTGAAGTATTGAGCCTATTGCCGGTTCCCTCTTTCACGTTATAATCCTATTACCTCAACAATTTGCATCACCAGCCAAATAGATCCTTGTTTATATCCTTCGCAACTTGACACCTTGTACCTTAGGAGAAAATATTCCCCCGAGTGTCCATGTCCTACATTGAGCATAGGTACGTTCCACTGTTGGAACTAGTTGCTTACTCACGACACTCGTCTCCCTTACTCTCCTTGGATCCTTTTCTTTTCTCTTGTTTTTGGTCTTTAACCCTAGGGTTAGTCCCCAACTTTTTCTTGAGAATAATGCTAATAATATAATAGCTTAAAACTTAACCTTCACATTACTAATAAACTTAAGAATTTTAGTTAGACTAAGACCTTATCACTAGCATAAAAAAGAAATGTTTAAATATTCATTGCCAACACTCATAACTCTAATACTAATAAATACCAACTTTAATAATTCATTAACTCCCAATAACATTATTAATAATACTAGGCCCTTTTTTAGCACTAAACTTAGTAATTCTAGGGTTTATAATTAATAACCCTTGGATTATAATACTAATAATACTAACTTAAATTTATTAATATAACTAACTTTTTAGTAATTTTATTAATAATCTTGTGCCTTTATTAATACTAAAAACTTAATAATTCCAAAGCTTTCTTTTATTAAATAAACAATTTTAGGGTTTAAGCCGACTTCGTAGCTTTCTCCATCCAAACAAAACTTAATAATTCCAAAAATTTTATTTTATTGAATAACCAATTTTAGGGTTTAAGCTGACTTCTTAGCTTTCTCCCCCCAAACAAGATGGTATGTATTGTTGCTCTCCTCAACCTTTATCCTTGTCTTTACATCCTGAAGATGGATCCTGATCTGGATATGAAACGTCGACAGACAATCACAAACACTGTGGATTATCCGATAAATTCTGAAAAGTAAAATTTTGCATAAACTCAATCCACTTTGCATGTATTTGATTCAATTTTTCTTGTTTGGTTATGAATTGTAAAGCTTGGTTGTCGTTGTACAAGAAAAATTCCTTTGGAACAAGGTAGTGCCTCAATTTCTTCAAGGATTGAATTATAGCATAAAATTCTTTATCATATGGAGTACTTTCTCTTATTCTCATTCAACTTCTCACTGAAATATGAAACTAGTCTATTATCCTAGCTCAAGACTGCTCCAATTGCAACTCCACTTGCATCACATCTCACTTGAAATGTCTTTCCAAAATATGGCAAGACCAGAATTGGTCATTCTGTTATCTTATCCTTCAATACAATGAAGCTCCTCTCGGCCTCCTCTGTCCATTTAAAATAATTTTGCCTCTTCTTCACTGTATCCATCATTGGTGCACAAATTACACTGAAATTTTTTATGAACTTCCTATAGAAACTTGTTAATCCATAGAAGCTTCTCACTTCAAACATACTCCTTGGTGATGGCCATTCTTTGATTGCTTTCACCTTCTCTGAATCCCTCTTCAATTCATTTAAAGAGATTTTTGGGCCTGCAATATGGTTAATATAATGATGTTGATTGGATCCTTTTTTACCAAATGTGTATATGTATTTTCCTATTTTTAATATTTTTTGTGTTAAAACACCATGATTCATACCAGGTATGCATGATTCATGTTTTATGATGGTTTTGAGTGTAATTCAGCATGTTTTAATGATTTCAGGAAACTAATTCCTGTTTTGTGTGTCATGAGGAAAAATCACAGCTCATTTTTGCATCAGGCACTCTGTCTGGTACTCCATCTAGCACTTTGTCTAGTACTCCATCCGGCACTCCATCCTGCACTAAAACCATGGGCGATTTGGTGGTTATCATATCAACAGCCAACGATGGGTGAATCAGATCCATGGGTTCTGCTTGTGCTCGTGGCCTCCAGCTACTGAGCTTCTGACAACTCGATTTGGGTTGTTGTGCTAGGCGATTATTGGCTCGCCTTGTTTCTAGAAGCCACCGGCAGTTAGGACGCATTGAATGTGATTTGTTGTTTTTAGAGAAGGTCGACCCTTCCAGTGGTCGACCTCTCAGCTTGTAAATCTATAAATTCCACCTCAGTGGTCAGACAGATAGTGTTAGAGAGAAAAAGACAATTCATCTTTGTTTTGTTATTTTCATATACATTTTGCTAAGACTGTGTAAAACTGCATTTCTTATTTTAATGTTGAATTTGTGTTTGTGAGCTCGTGGTTTGTCTTTGAAGAGTAGCCACGACTTGTTGGGGGGCCCACCAATAGTCTAGGTGAATATATAATTAGTTTGCTTGTGAATTGAATAGTGTAGTCATCATTTTATTTATTTCATGTACATGAGTTTTCATTATGCTTCTTTACTGTATAAATTGTTGCTTATAATTTAATTGTTTTAGTTCAATTTTCTAGGTTATTGTGGAGGCTAGTGTTAATATGAAATGACTTTTTAGATAGTAGGAACTAGCTTGCAATCTTAGATGATAACCCTTGTGTGTAATTAAATGATAGTTAGATTTTATATATGCTGAAATAGAATTTAAAACAGAGTTAAAACAGGGTATTTAGTTCATGATTTCTTTGGCAAGGTTTCGGTGGACGGATAGTTGTTAGTTTTAGTTTTCATTTTGGGTTTTTTTATCTAATTGTTGTTTAGTTTTGCTTATCTAGTTGTTACTTAGTTTTCTCATCTAATTTCTTGTCATGTGCTGAAACAGAAAATAGGATTTAATTTATGTTTTATGAGCATTTCCTCTTTCGCAATTTGAACTATTAAAATAGGATTAGTTTACTTTACTTTATGCAATTTCCTTTTCTAGATCTAGTTTGCAATTTTAATTCGAAGTTGATTATTAAGTTTAGTTTTCAGTTATGAATCTAAGTAGTATGAATTTTATTATATTAGTGTAGAATGCATTTGAATTTAATAGACTAGTGTTTTTATATTGTTGATGTCTAGTGCATAAATTGAAGAATCACGTGGATATGAAGGATAGTTGATGTTGCTTCTATAATTGCTAAGTTCTCATTGGATTGTCTAATTCACACTTTTCACTTTGCTATCGAAGTCAATATTGAGTTTATCCCTCTTGAGTTATCGTTAATTGTTAAATGCCATTGTGATATCATAAGACACCGGAGACATAACCATCAACATTATATTTGAGTTTCCTTGCTTTTATAGATTAGAGGATAGTTTCCTTGATTTTTAGAGAATAGTCTTCTTTCTTTGGTAGATTAAAGAATAGTTTCCTTATCGTAGAATAAAGAGTAGTTGTTGATGATTTGAATTTAGTAGATTAAGATTTCCTTTTATAAATTAGAAGTTATTGTGAAATTTAATTTAATAATAGAGTTCACTTGCTTATTAGTTTGATTAGTTGCTTATTGAGTAATTTTGATTAGTTTACTTGTAGAATTTATCATAGGTTAGTTAGTTGTTTGCTTGCTTGTTTACTTGCTTTAATAGGGTAGTCGCTTTCTTGTCTATTTTGCTTTGATAGGGTAGTTGCTTGTCTATTTACTTTCTTTCATAGGATAGTTGCCTATTGCATTTGAATAGGTTAATTAAAGTAGTTTGTTGTTGTTATTGTTTATTATGTAGATAGTTTTCTTTTGCTTATTGTCATGATTAAGTTAATTTGATTTAAGTAGGGTTTTCATTTTCTTTCTTAGAACTATCCATCGATCCTTTGTTCAAAGGTTACTTAGGGTACATAGTTTAAGTTTTTTATTAGGGTTTGATCATTAGTAGTCTTTTCTTGGGTAGATTAGCCCTTCAATATCTCGTTTCCTTAGTTAGACTATACTACCTCTAGCCTTTCTGCCTTGGCACATATAGTGCTACAACTCTAATTTTACTTACCCTGGGTTGACAATTTAATTGAGGGTTTTTAGTGTTTTTTAGTGCATATAGAATACCCATCAGAGATCACAAAACCCAAGTAAATGAGCTTTGTCTTCATAAAAGAGGGCTTCTTCAGATTTATCAACATCTTCTCCTATTGTAGTCTCCTCATCACTAATGTCATATGTCTCAAATGCTCCTTTTTAGTCTTTCTAAAGACCGGTATATCATCCAGATATACAACCACAAATTTGCCAATAAAATCTTTAAGTATTTCATTCATCAACCTCATAAAAGTGCTTGGGGAATTTGTTTAGCCAAATGGCATAACAAGCCACTCATACAACCCTTCATTTGTCATAAAGGTTTTTTTCCACTCATCACCTTATCTCATCCTTATCTAGTGATATCCACTTTTAAAATCTATCTTAGAAAACAAATTTTCTCCACTTAAACAATCCATTAAGTCATCCATTCTCGGCAAAGGAAATCTATACATGATGGTGATATTGTTTATGGATCTTGAGTCTGTACACATTCTCCATCCTCCATCCTTATTTGGGCTTGACACAGTTGGTACTACACATGGACTCAAGCTTTCTTTGACCAAACCCTTGTATAACAATTCCTGGACTTGGTTCTTTACCTCCTCATTCTATTGAGGTGTCAATCTGTATGTTGCTTTGTTTGGCAGACTTGCTCCTAGTATCAAATCAATATGATGGTTGATACTTCTGATGGGTGGCAATGAGTTAGGTAATAATCCACTGCTATGTCAACAAAATTATCCAACAACTCCTGAACTTCTTCAGGCAAATCATCCATCGAAGTACTTGTAAGGACAACTTTGGGTTTCCTCACCACAACAAACTGCATCTCTTATTCCTTCTTGAATTAGCTTGTGTTGGCTTCTTATTTTACTTTCTTCTCCTCTATTGGCAGCAACATGTGTGTCCTACCATTCTTCTCCAAGGTGTATGTATTTTTTCTCCCATCATGAATGACATTTCTATTAAAATACCATGGTCTTCCCAACAAAACATGGCATACATCCATGGGAATCACATCACACAGAATTTCATCTTTATATCCTCCTATCTTAAATTCAACGAGGCATTGTTTAGTGACCATTACCCGGTTTCCTTTCTGCAACCATGAGACTTTATATGGCTTTGGATGTGAAATTGTCTCCAGCTCTAATTTCTCCACCATCTCTTTGGACACTAAGTTGTCAGTGCTCCCATTGTCAATTATCACCTTGCATACTTTGTCTTTAGTCTTGCAAGATGTTCTGAATGGATTGTTCTTTTGCACTAGATTTTCAATTTCTAACTCTGGTTTTAAGAGAACCTTCCTCAACATCAGGTATGTTCCATCATCTGCACCTTCTGCCTCAACATTCTTTTTTTGTGCTTCGGAAATGTGAGCTTCACCTCCTCCTTCTTTCTTTCTCTCGAGGCATAACATCTTACTTCTCTCGGGGGGGAAATGTGAGCTTCACCTCCTCCCAAGACATGTTTCATGTATTTGCACAAGCATAACATCTTACTTCTCCTCCTATGCTTCTTCCTCTTCCTCTAGAATAACTTCTTCCACCACCTTGTCTTCCTCGGGAACTTCCTCCTCTTTTTGAGTGACTATGTGGTTTCTCAGTTCCATCTTTAGATTTCTATGCCTTATCATTGGAAACTCCCTTGCCTTTGCTTGGGCTTCTGCCTCTATTTCATTGACTCTGATTCCTGGCCAAATTCTCCTCTGCCTTCAGAGCAATCTAGTAAGCATCCTCTATTGTCCTCACTAACATCATGTTGATCTCATCCTAGATTTCATACCTCGGGCCATTTATGTACCTGGCAACTTTTTCCTCATCCTTCTCTCATTGTCCAATCCTGATGTTCAGCTTGTAGAACTCCTCTCTGTACTCTTTCACTTTCATACCCTTCTGTCTTGGGTTCTACAACTTCCTGAACAGATTTATCTGATAATCATTGGGCATGAATTTATCCTTCATCTTGGCTACCATCCTGTCCCAATTATTTATCTGATGTTTTCATTTTCTTCTCCTCTTAGCCTGCAGTTCATCCCACCACAGTGCTACATGTCCTTTTAACATGGTGACAGCATGTCTCACCTTTTTCTCCTCATCAATATCTTCATAGTTGAAATATTTGTCCATGGATCTTATCCAATCCAGCAGATCTTCATCATCCAAATTGCCTTCATACATTGGGATGTCTACCTTTGCTCTAGCTCCCAGTTTAGCAACTGCTCTTAACAAGCATCCCTCAGAAATATTTTCCCTTGCAGCTTATTTGACTTCTACTTCTTCACTCTCTGCATCATTGATGTTCCCAACATCAAGTGCTCTCCTTTGTGTTGCTTCCATCACATCTAATCTTGCACAAAGTTCTCTCATTTCTCTTTCTATGGCGTGATTGGCTAAAGGTGGCTCCAAACGTCTCCTTGGTGGAATTGTGTTGATTGTCTCTCACACACAAAGTACACCTTCAAGTTCTTCTTTGTTTCTTGGAAAAAAAAATCAGTCTCTGATACCACTTGATGCAGACCCCCCTTCTCTCCTCGGGGCTACTCGACCTCCCGGTCAAGGATCTTCGATTCTTGAAGTTGAATCGGCTCTATGAAACCTTTATGGTCTCACTTGTAATTAAACACAGACCCTTTCAGTCTTTTGGTGCAGGTTCTATGGCGCCTGCAACCTCTCCCTCCGCGTTGTTGAACTATCAGGATTCAGGCGCCAACTCCTCCTCCGTTATCCCTTTCCTGTATGTGACCTAGGGCTATGTCCATAAACAATTACAGGCACGGTCGAGAGTGGTTTGGTATCAACCCACTTTTCTCCCCGCAATTCACTACCAATCACCACGCGTCCCTTTTGCAATACTGTGGTTTTGATTGCGGCTCGCTCTCAAATTTTTAAAGTCCGAGCACTTTCTCTCCCCGCAATCCTGCATGACCATTGATCTTGCGATATTGGATGGAGCCTCTCAATCAATGGTTCAAATCTATCGCCTTTCCTTCCTTCTCTTCAGATCACGTGCTATTATATCTCCACGATCTGTTGACGCGTGACTCTTTCAAATCAACGGTTGTGATCTTCTTCGTTGATTCGGGTTTCAGATTTTTCAAATCTCAAACCTTACTTTCTTCACAATCCTTACACCTGGATCTCATGATATATTGACGTGTGTCTTTCGCAGATCGACAGTCACACACCACTTCGGCTATTCGAGCTTCGGGGATTTCCAATTCCCATTCTTCACCTTCTCCCGGAGAGATTTCACCTGAAGACAATGATCTGTGGATGTGTGTCCCTCACAAATCGATGGATGTGGTTCACTTCAGCTCTTCGAGCTTCGGGAGTCCCATCTCTTACACACTCACCTTCTCCTGGAGTGTTTTCACCCGGAGTTCATGGATCTTTGTCGTGTGTCCTTCTGAATCGAATGGTTACGATTCACATCGTCTCTTCAAGGTTTGGGAGTTTCAACTCCTAAATTGAAACCCTTGAAGGGACTTTTCCCCAAAGTCTCAGATCAACGGTCCACAGACTTTGATCGAACAAACTATCTAGATCAATCCTTTTGGCTTCGATGATTTCAGTTGGTCGTCTACACGAAACAACTCCTCGTATCTTTCGATACTGAAACGTCAACCAATTTATCCTCTGGGATAATTTCTCCTCTAAAACGAACAATGGTTCGCTCCTCGGTGATTTCACTTTCCCCTTGTCCACAAAAATCCTGAAATTCTTTCGCTCTGGAGTTATGGATCTTGCACCACCTGTTCCTTTGGATGGTGGATGCTCCCTGGTCTCTTTAGGACTTTGGAGAATCCTCGCTTCTACATGCACGCAGAGACTTAACGCTCGTGCGCTTTACCCAAATCCAACAGTCTGGAATGACCCCGTTCCCTCCTGGATGGATCTTAGTCGATGACTCGTGAAACCTTCAGAACTTCACTCCCTTTGAATATTTCTCCTGATATATCTCTTGATATTTATACCCTTATGCTCCTTTAACTCATTAAAAATTTACTTCGACACTTAGTTGAATTTCGGATATGTGCACTCCTTACAGCAGATTCTTACGCAAGACTTAGGTTCTTGTGGACAACTGTTCACACCTTGCAGTAGTCACTTTGCACTCCTTGCAAAGGAAATTTTACGCTATCTCTTCTGAGCTTATGAATCGAAACATACTATGTCACTCCTTGTAGTAGATTCTCACGTAAGATTTAATTTCTTGCGGACGACTGTGCACACCTTGCAGCAATCACTTTGCACTCCTTGCAAAGAGAAGTTTCACACTATCTCTTCTAAGCTTCTGAGTCGATATAGACTCTGTCAACGCACTCCTTGCGAACTGTATGCACACCTTGCATGAACTCAATGAAGAGAACAATTGAAACTTATCTAAACACTTCACATTTTCATATACTCAATAATATAACTCATTCATTCATGAAAACAATGATAACATGGAATTGTAAACAGTAGCAACACCATGCATTGGATCAATTTTCCTCTGTTATATTCATTCAAAAGTAAATGGCTACAGTTATGATAAACAACAACAAAACTCAGCAACAACTAAATCACAGCAAACTCCTACTAACTTGCAGCAGCCTCATTTGGGCATACAAAACCTCTATTTATTTCAGAGGGTTCTTGGATTCCTCCCGACTACTCATCTACTCTAGAAAAACTAACTGCTACTTAATTTCCATTACATTCAAGACTAGTAGTGAAACTCCCAGATCACTCATGATCACTCAACTCCCAAGCGTTTGATCTTCTTTAGTTTTCGATCATTTCAAAAAATATTTGCAGGAAACGTCAACGGTTAAGATTCTGAGATAATTCAACAGTGTGCTAAGGCGTTGAGTTGTCTCTCAGTGTAGGCTTGCTGACGATGCTCTTGCATCACATTGTGTTTGACGGAAAGAAATATATTCACGCATTGGAATTTGTGAAGTGTCTTGGATGCCATTATCCTTATTGGTGGTTTCCTCACCTTTATCGGTAGTTTTCATTATTGGCTACTATTCAGAGGGTCTTTTCCGTGCACTGATTTCATATGGTGCATGCAAAAGAAGCACAGGGTCGTTGGTTCATGAACATGTTCTTCATCTGAGTTCCTCCAAATCATGAAGCTATTGTTTTGTACCTCGTTTTGACTAATGAGAGATGCCTTATTTCTCTCCTTTCATCGGGTCTCCTTCCATCGAATTCAGCTCATTTATTCTGGAAACGAGGCCTAGAGTCCTATGAGTACCTAGAGGCTTGCAATCATAAATGGAAAGTTCTCTCGCCATCGACATTTGGGAATACATCAATGTCTCCTGATCGATGGATTCTTCAAGTGTTCGACCTCAACACCTTTATACCTAACAAAAATCACCATATGCTTGTGTATCTTGTAAGAATGTACTTGGTGCCTTGATACCTACTTTCATTATCGGTAGGTTGTCTCATGTTTGTTAACGGTATACCTTAATGACCAGTAATCAAATGAAGTCTCATTGTGTTTGACCTCGACTCCTTTATTCACATGGTGTAGACTTACACCTTTGGCGGATCATGTAGAAGACTTGAAGACATTAGTTTATAGTCGTAGTTGTTCTGAGTTGTTTCTATCATTCATCGAACTAGTACCTATATAACTTCAATGATCGTGGGAGATCATATTATAATCCATTGTATACAGATATATTCAGATTGATTTCAAGACTAGTTTTCACTAGGCCTTGTTCTTGACTATGACAGCCTATGGCATGTATCTACTTTGCATTTCCTATTCATGGGCATGAACAGTTGTTTGGTATTTTTCCACATGGATATGTAATGTAATTCAAATTGGTATCCATGTGTACAAAGTCATTATGGATTGTAATATTCTCATGAGAAACTAGTTCATCCATCTAGGTCTCCATTACTCCACTTCTGAGAATTATAATGTATTTCGGCCATCGCAGATACTCCTCTGACCTCACACATTAGGGGGCATTTGTTATAGCAAGATTTTCCTCACCCTGTGCAACTTTCTCATAAGGCCTTTTCCATTTCCCTATGCATACTTGAAGTCCCCTTTTGCACGTCTGAGAGCGAAAAATTATAGTTTTCCACATTTATGTGCCCTATCAGTTATACATCATGTGTATACATAGGTTTCAACACTACAACCCACGTACATCGATTTTGGTGCTCAAAATTAAAAATTGTGTCGGGTTTCCATGTCACATCATGAGATCCATGATCCTTGACCTTCCATATACTGGAAAAATTCTGACTCGGGCCTTGAATTCCATTTGAAGGCTATAAATGAGCCATATCCAAACTGTGGAAGAAAAGAAGAATTCAAATTTTGAGAGCAAAGCTACTCTGGAGAAATTATTCGATTCATATTGAGTCTGCATCCCTTTGTCCTTTAAAGTTTGAACACGTTGTTCATCCCCCAAGCTCTTCCCTCTTTGATGGAGAACCTCATTGTCTCTCTTATATGAGCTTGCCTTTGGTGGAGGATTGAAGTGGTGGAGGCCCAACTGGAAGGGACTTATTTTCTCGGTTTTGAGACATGTCGACATGGAAGTTTGTCACTTGTATACTTTTGTTGATCATATTTTAATAGAAATACTCTTTTCTCGTCCAATTAATATCTTGCAAATATTTGAATTGTTATTCATGGGCATATTTGTTATGAATGTTGATGGATTATGCTATTATATGTGCTAACAATATGTGTTATCACCATATGCTTGTATATCTTGATTGTTGAGGACAATTTGTAGGTATAAATCTTTGAGTCGAGTGCTCAACGGTGGTCTTCAGTGAACGTCCAGACGAGGTAGGCTCTTTATCTTGTCTTGTTAGCATTTTTGTTTATATAGCATACTTGAAATTAGAGTTGATTTCTATAGTCATTCCGTCTGTTTTGGTCTTACCCCATACCATAGAGTGATTTTCCTCGTAAAAATATTTGAAGGTTTATGCATTAACATCATCCATTGTGGACAACCACTAACTCTTGGTGGCTGGAAATTCCTCTTCCTCGAAAGGAATTCCTTTATATTCATGAGATCGGTGAAGAGGTTGATTAGCCATGGTGAAAAGTGTGTTTTAACCCAAAAATTAAAATAATAATCTATCATTAGGGGAAATGTGAGGTCTAAAATGGGCCTCCTATGTAAAAATAATAAAATAAGACTTATAAATTTTCAAGGGAAAGAAAGAAAGTACTTTTTGTAATTGTATTTTCAATTTTTCTCCTTATAGGATTACTCAAGTTTCAAGTGTAGGCACTCATTGGATGTGGAATTAAATTTTGCATCCATTGAGTACCCACTCTACATACTTTTAATAGACCAATAGTGAGATAAACTGGAAATGCATAAAAAAAAAAATACGTTTTTTTCATGCATTTGTAGTTTATCTCACTACATGTCTATAAAAAGTATGCATAGTGGGTACTTGTTGGATGCAGAATTAAATTCTACATCCAACAAGTTCCTATACTTGAAACTTGAATAATCCTATAAGGATAAAAGTCGAAAATATAATTAAAAAAAAAACAGTTTTCTTCCTTTCCCTTCAAAAATATTTGCCCTTATGGTTGACATCATCATCTTAAATCCTATTGGTTCTTTTAAAGTTCATTTTGATGGTACATTTTTTATTTTGAGGCCCATTTTTTACCTCAAAATTCCCCTAATGGGCCAACTAGAGACAAATAACCATATAAAACACCCTATAAAATCTAAATCTTAAATAGGAAAACAAATTGTAGGTCAAAGGGCCTTCTAAAAAATATATATATTGGGAAATGTCAAGTCCCCAACACTGGCTAGCAAAGGCATGAAAAACATTTATGGTAACCAAAACATAACAGTTACACCGAGGTGCAAGTACCCTCATTAAGACGAACACCCTCTAGGGGATCTAAAACAAGGATTCAATGTATGCATTAGCTATCGCAAGTACTTCGCATTCACAGTCTCATGTGTGATGCCCTATGTAACACCCTATTTTTGATCCCCTAATGTAGCATTGTATATTTGTAAATATTATGAATGGCCAAGGGCCAACTGATGTAATATGTAAACATTATAGATTAAAAATAATAAAATGAAATACATCACCCGATGTAGATAGACATGGAACAAATTCATGGGTGGCTCTGATTTCATAAGAGAGGGGGGCGTTATGATTTCATAAGAGAGGGGGGATTAATGGGGGTTTTTAGGGGTTTCCACATGCCTTGAATCTTAAGCCACCTTCATTAATCAGTTTTTCATTTATCTACTTATCCCTTTGACTTATTAAGAACTCAATCATTGAATTCATGTAAGAGTTTGGATGAGAAAGTCGGCCCACTTAATTACGACACCATGGGTAGAGTGTAATCTTCGTTGGGGGAAGAGTAAGAGTCAAGCAAGAAAGGGAGAAGAAGGAAATTCAAGTAGGAATGAAGGAGTTTGTTCACTTGAGTAGGAAGTGAGGAAAACTAGAGTTTAGTGTTGGGAAAGAGTAGGCACACATAGTGGGAATTGAAGATAGCTTGTTGAAGTTGGAAATTATGTTGAGAATGGGGTTGTGATGCCTAGAAGTGATTTTTTTCTGAGAAAACACCTAAAGAGTATTTGTAAATGTTGTGTGAGAACACCTGTTGCTATTGAATTTCCTAGAGCCCCCAACTGATAGATTCCTAGTCGATCTATGTTGGATCCCTAGAGGGGATGGAGATTGTCTAAAGGACTACAGTGTAGAAAAGGAAATATCACCCCTTGGGTTGTGAAGGCTGATGGGGAAGAGAGTTGGGTGGATGGAATGGTTGTAGGAGTCACGCCATTATGTTTTAGTGATTTTTGAGATGTTAGAGTGGATTGTAGACACATGCATGAGCTTGTCCTTCCTTGTAGACTCATAGCCCCAACTCGGGGGTGGATTATTGCAAAAAAAATAGGTGCAACAAAGCCTGCAGTTGGGTGGAACATCCGTCGTTTATAATAAATTATGTAAAACTTTTTCAAAAGCTAAGTGTTTTGATCACTATGTCATTTACAATTGTAATGCTATGATTGAATGTTATATTTACTCTGTATTTTGTATGTATGAGTGTTGTTTTGTGTTGTAGAATAAATGTACCCTGCAGGAGTTACCTCCCTTAGGCTCTTTCTAGACCTAAGACATAATAAGGATGCAAGCTATAGATTTTCCTAGATATAAATCATAGTACACTAAGCATAGCCACCAAAAATAGTACACTACAAATCCATGCATGATGCAACTGACTAAATCATGGCCACGGAAGAATACACTATGGATCCATGTCACAAGTGAAAACATAGCCCTGACCAAGTACAAATGTCGATCTATGTGATAGTATACAAATTAGTGAGATGACTTGATGCATGAGTGATCTCTCAAAGTACTCATGAAATACTCCATCCCAACTTGGGAGGGGATGTTGTAAAGGAATGATGTGGTCCCAACCCAAGGTCTTCATCTCAAACCTAGAAATGGTATGAATCTATAGCATGTGAATAGATGAGTTGATGTCGAGCATGGTAGAAACCATATGATTACCAATCATTAATGGATACCATTAACAGACGCGAGAGAATCCACCGATGATGATGATGGACCCCAAGATACCTAGTATAATTTAGCGAGTGTCAAGAGATGAGCTATAGTTGAACACTCATAGACTCATTCAGTAGGAACCAATGATGTAAGCCCACTACTGGAAATGCAAGGGAACTTGTTACTGATGTCTACAAGACCCAAGGTACTAATTGGTTTCTAGATTTTGATCCTAGATAATGATTTGGTGTCGATAGGACAAAATTATTCGAAGGAGGTCCTTGATCTATCCCCCATCAATCGACATGAAACAGACAAAGGTAGATGGTGTATAAAGTAGATCATAATTGACTCAGGGATGGCCAGGAGAAATAGGTTGAAATACTGAAAATGGTCGACGGAGGCGAACTTCCCTTGAATAAAATGACATGACAAATAACTTGAATTGGCATCATTGACTCGAGAATGACCAAAACACTTGCCATGGGAGACTGGAAAAATGAGTATTCAGCGAAGTCTAAAAACTCAGGGAGATGGAAGTGATTCACAGACAATGGATAAACCAACTGTGGTACATAGACATAAAACAGGTGTGTTGTTCAAGGGTGACTTGACGAATGGATACCATTTGTGAATATGACTAGACTGAAAACCCCTCAAATTCCCCCCTACCATGAACATCGAGTACCCCTATGTTTTTTTTTAAAGCTTGAGGAGGATAACAAATGCTTGATATAGCTCATATCCGATGAGTGTCTCGTCACATGTTTAACGAACCTAACGAAGGAGGGGTCTGATCCCATATGGATTCTTCAATGTATAATTTTATGAGTCAAAATAAGGTAAACTCAATAGTATTTTGACGTTTAGAGAACCTGAAAAATAACTTAAATCATACTCCAAAGGTATTCTTTTTCGTAAATTTAATTCCCCGAGCTTGAAAAAGTATAAAACAATACAAGGGAGAACTCTTCTACCCAAGGTTGACTAGAGTCCAAAAAAGGGTTAAACTTGCATCGAATAAACATCCTTTCAAATCCATTTAACGAGTGTGAAAGAAAACAAGCTCACTCGGCAATATTTTCATGTTTAGGGAGTCTGAAAAAAAGATTAAAGGAGACTCGAGGGTGTACCTTTGTCATGGTTTGTTACCAAGCGTGAAAAAGGGGTAATAGTAAGCTCAGCTAGAGAGAATGAGTGTTTTGCAATGAATTTTTAGGCACAAAAAGAAACACGAAAAATAATGACCACTCGAAACAGCAATTCTCATCTAGGGGTGTTGTAAAATAGGAGCAAATAGATGGATAGCTATCAAGAATGGTTGTGGTGCGATGAGCAATGGAAGAAAATGGAAATGTAGCATAAATAAGTAGCGAGACATCAATGCTAATGAGTGTGACCATTTAAACAACATAAATAGTGTGAAACCCCTCCAGGAAGGCTTGAACCGAAGGTATAGTTTTGGAATTATGGACGGTTAATAATGCAAAGAGGGAAATGCAGGGAAAACCTATCCCTATATTCTAGGTTAGAGACATGTACCTCAAGTTCAAAATATGTCCCCATGTAAAAAATGTCCCTAGAATCTTGTCAACACATGAAAACTAGATTCCACGGTCAAACCCCTCAAATTTCCCCCCACCATGAACAGCGAGTACCCCTTTGATTTTTTTGTTAAGCTTGAGGAAAATAACAAATGCTCGATATAGCTCATCTTCGATGAGTCCCTCATCACATGTTTAACGAGCCTGACGAAGGAGGGGTTTGATCCCATATGGGTCCTTCAATGTATAATTTTACGAGTCAAAAGAAGGTAAACTCAGTGGTATTTTCACATTTAGAGAGACTAAAAAATAACTTAAAGAAGACTCCAAGGGTATTCTTTTTCGTAAATTTAGTCCCCCGAGATCAAAAAAGTATAAAACAATACAAGGGAGAACTCTTCTATACAAGGTTGAATATGTTGGCATATTTACAGATAGGTGTGCTTGTCATTGATGGCAAGATCAAAGTGTTAAGGTCCTAACCCGCACATGGGTAGATTAATGTATTCGGATGTAATAAAGGTCAATATTAATAAGACCTTTCAATAAAAGAGAATTAGGCGGATGTAAGAAGACCT
>JZKD02S0008908.1:127588-142382 GCA_000966675.3 Picea glauca | reverse complement strand
TATTTCTGTTCAAGTGCTATTTCTGTTGCTATTTCGTATATCATTTCTGTGTATTGTGAAGATTATGCTGGATATTTTACTGTTATTCTGTTATTTCTAGCATTTCGTTCCTTTTCTGCATATTTTATATATCTGGTATCTTGCACAAAGTATGCAGTGATGGCAAAATAGGGACTACGTAAGCTTAGGAGGATAAGTGCAGAGGTGCACGCAGAGTGCAAGAGTGTGCTTGATCATTTGATGGCAAACAGGCAGGCAAGGAAGATCAGGGACAAATTGATCTGACTCCATTTCGGAGTTTCAGATACCAGGAGGTGGAAGTGTCGAAACACTTCACCACAGGAGTCCCGGAATCGCGAAATGTGAAATGCCGAAATGCCGAAAGAAGGAGATAGTTTCAAAAACTGAGAGGTGAAGTGTCGAAAAACTTCACCACAGGAGTCCCAGAATCGCGAAATGCGAAACACTGAAAGCAGGAGACAATTTCAGATACCGGGATTTCGGATACTAGGAGTTGGGGATGTCAAGAACTCTTACTACAGGAGTGTCGAAGTCGCGAAATGCGAAATCGTGATATGCTAAACCATGATATAATCTCAATCATTGGATCGAGGACAAAACTGGACCATCGATCCAAGAAGGATACGTGGTGAAAGATCATCCTTTCACTGACTGGAAAGTCAAAGGAATGGGGTTCCCTAACCTCTTGAACTTGCGATATGCGAAATCGTGAAATAACCTTAGCCGTCATATCAAATTTTGATCTAGACCGTTGATCCGACTCCATTTTAGAGTTTCGGATACCAGGAGATGGAGGAGTCAAGTTTCAAGACTCCTAATCATAGGAGTCCCGAAGTTGCGAAGTGCGAAAAGCCGAAAAGTTGATCTGACTCCATTTCGTAGTTTCGTAGACCGGGACTTGGAAGTGAATAACATTCACATCAAGAATGTTGAAATCGCGATATGAGAAATTGTGAATTGATCTAGGCTGACAAATATAGGAGGTGAATGTGGCAGACCACGTCAGAAAGGATAGGTGGAAGACTATGACATGTGGCACGATCAGACAACGACAAGTGTCAATTTGATTTGGCATTTTAGGCCACTGGAAATCAAAATTTTGAGTGACACGTGACAGCCACTCAGGTCACGACACGTCATCGAGTGACGCAAGACTGACCTCACTACGGGAGTTTTTTCTTCGAGAGTTTCTAACTCCATCACTTCCCCAAAGTCCCAAAGGCTGAAGTCCCAGGGAAGTGGATAGTCGTCCGTTCACCACGGATCAAGGACCGTTGATCTAGAGATCGAAGTGGCAAGCTCCATTTTGGAGTTTCGGGGATCGGGACATAGAGCGTAAAGAAATCTTTGCATCAAGGATGCTGAAATGTCGAATTGCGAAATCGTGAAAGCACTTTATGGATAAGTTCTCAGTCACCAATGGTGATCACATCGTCAAAGATCTGTAGAGAAAAGCTTGAAGTGGCAAGCTCCATTTCGGAGTTTCAGAGATCGCGACTTAGAGAGTCGAGATACCTCACAACAGGATTGTCGAATTGTCAAAATGTCGAAATGCGAAACATGTTTTGGATTAGGTTGTGGTCACGGACATTGGTCACATCGACGGAATATGGAGGAAGGAGCTAGTACAACCAAGCTCAATTTCAGAGTTTCGGGTATCAGTACGTGAAGCGTAAAGAAACCTTAATCACAGGAATCCTGAAATGCCAAAATGAGAAACGGTGAATTAATCGCAAGACCCTACAAACTCTAGCCAACGGTGCAGGTGATTTTGAAGATGATCAGAGGGATACTGTGGCACTTCATAGTGCAACTGCTAGAAACGACTGATGGTCTCTGCCAGAGGATGAGCTCGACTATGATGAAGAAGACAAATAGTCTCAACTACTCAAGAGGCCAAGGAATCTCGGTATAACACCCAGTGATGTTGGACGCGTGAGTGGAACCACCAAAGAAGCTGAAGAGTTGCAATGATGATCAGGTAGAGTACTCGACATGAGGAGGAGAAGAAGAACAGAGAAGGTTTCGGGGCTAAAGGGAGAAAAGAGGTGGTAAAGGGAAGTGCAAGTAAACACCCCGTTGTGGAGAACAGTGGGAGGGCAAGAGCATGCAGGATCTTGGTGCATATTGCATGCACAAGGAGCACAGAGACTATAAGAATGCAGAACAATGAAGAGATCGGTGTGGTTGTGGTTGAGTGTGATTGAGGTGTGAAGAAGGAGGCAGAGCGCAGCAGCAGAAATGTACAGAAGGGGAATGGTGCATTGAAGGGACATGGCAGAGAGCATAAAAGGAAAAAAAACAGAAAGTGCAAGGAGTGGGCAGAAGACATTGATGCAGACAGAGAAACACAGTGTAGCAGAATAGTGATGAGACCGGTAAGCCATTGAAGAACTTTATATCACTGTAATAAGTCTTAATAGCAAAGATTTAGAATTCAGGGTGGTAGGGAGGTGCTAGGGAGGATCGTTGTCCTCAGAGGTTCAAGTGGGTGCTTGAACACAGGGATTTGTAGCTTCCTTCTAGTTGGTGCTAGAGAAACCAGGGATGTGTAGCCTCCTTCTAGTTGGTGCTAGATAAACTGGGGAGTTGGTGCTAGAGAAATCGGGGAGTTGGTGCTTCCTTCTAGTTGGTGCTAGAGAAACCAGGGAGTTGGTGCTTCCTTCTAGTTGGTGCTAGAGAATCCAGAGAGTTGGTTCTCTCAGCAAGTAGCAGCTTGCAAAACAGAGGTTGTAGTCTCATTATGAGTTTGTGCTCATATGTATGATAATGTAAAGAATGTAAATATTACTTATCATATAAATAAGAAGAGGTTTTTACCCTGTATGGGTTTCCTCAGGAAATATTTGTCTTTGTGTATCTCATATGTGTGACTGATGTTGAATGTTATATTGCTTACTTCCCTGCATTATTGTGATTGTCATTAAATGTTGTGTAAAGAGTTTAAAATAAGCATAATTGTTTAAGCCCAGTAACAACACCCTGAGCTCGAAAAAGTATAAAACAATACAAGGGAGAACTCTTCTAGATAAGGTTGACTAGAGTCCAAAAAAGGGTTAAACTTGCATCGAATAAACATCCTTTCAAATCCATTTAACGAGTGTGAAAGGAAACAAGCTCACTTGGCAATATTTTCATGTTTAGAGAGTCTGAAAAAAATATTAAATGAGACTCCAGGGTGTACCTTTGTCATGGTTGGTTACTGAGCATGAAAAAGGGGTAATAGTAAGCTCAGCTGGAGAGAACAAGTATTTTGCAATGAATTTTTAGGCACAAAAAGAAACACGGCAAATGATGACCACTCGTAACAGCAATTCTCATCTAGGGGTGTTGTAAAATAGGAGCAAATAGATGGCTAGTTTTCAAGCATGGTTGTAGTGCGATAAGCAATGGAAGAAAATGGCAATGTAGTAGAAATAAGTAGCGAGACATCAATGCTAATAAGTGTGACCATTTAAACAACATAAATAGTGTGAAGCCCCTCTGGGAAGGCTTGAAACGAAGGTATAGTTTTGGAAGTATGGACAGTTAATAATGCAAAGAGGGAAATGCGGGGAAAAACCAATCCCTATATTCCAAGTTAGAGACACGTACCTCAAGTTCAAAATATGTCCCCATGTAAAAAAATGTCCCTAGAATCCTATCAACACATGAAAACTAGATTCCTTGGATTTTTTTGGATATGATGTACACACAAAAAAAAGGCACTCACACCACACACCCATGTACAAGGCACTATGCATATTGATGTTTTATGCAAAGTAGATCCCATGTCTAATCTTAGGCTAAGGATATTTTTCATAATCAATGAACTCATGAGCCATTATTGGCCTCATATGGCACACCATGTCAGGGCCATGCCACATAGGAATAAATTTATGCATATGAAGATACTAAACATGAGTGGTTATGTGAGTTATGGAAGCTCCTTGATGGGATCCATAAAGACATGAGGGAAGTATGAAACACAAATCTTCGATGGAAGAGGTAGCAAAGAATTTGTTGGTAAGTTCTGAAAAAGATAACCGAGGTCGAAAAGGATCGAGACTAGGAGGTCTACTGGAAGTCCCAGCCAATGTCCCCAATTTTGAATCAAGACTCATCGTGTGAACTCTCTTTAGTTCCAAATCAAGGAGAGGGAAGGTGTGATGATTCTCATCCTCTATGGGCTTATCCATGGAATCCATGACTTTTGAGATGGCCTCTTCTGAAGGTGACATAGTACTGAGGAAATCATGTGAACTGGGAGAGACAACAACCCGTATGGGCGGAGAAGGTTGATCACACTCCATATGAGGATGGATTTGTTGACTAGTATCAAAAAATGTTGATGGGATGGATGCTCCATGTGAGTCAACATCCTCAGAAATAGGTACCACCCAAGGATCAATTGACCCAATGGATTCATTAGTAGATGAGTAAATCATGTTGATAGGAGAGATATGGGTAGTGTCGGGTGCAGGAAGGGGGAATATCCCCATAAGAGATGGATCTTTAGACATAACTATACCGACATTTTTGTATCCTCCAGAAGAATTAACTATAAAAGGAATGTTGGTGCTAGGATTAGCTCACAAGTTGGGTGTGCAATAATCGATTTGATTGATGGTAACTATCTTTCCTTGATGGGGAAAATGTATGACGTGAAAGACAGTGGGTGTAACAACCTTCATTGCATAGAACCAACTGTGACCCAAGAGTAGATTATAGTCGAGTGTCGAATCTACTACTTTGACTTCTACGAAGACAGTCTTACCCCCGATCTTGATGGGTAAAGTGTTGGGTATGTGTTATATTCTTTGCACGAGTAGTAGTGTTATTTTTTGCATCAGGACCGCATTTTTTCTACCTCAAGACCGCATTATATTTAGGTGGTTTTTCGGCACATGGTTTCTTTGCCGATGGTTTTCTATTTCCGATTAACGAATTAGGGTTTTGGACTAATCCAGGTCATTGGGTTAGGGTTTTGGATGTCACTGGCTCCTACATGTATTTTGTATTGTAAACATTGTAACATGATGAATAATATAGAATATGTTGGTTTTCCCAGTTTGGGTTTCTAGGGGAAAAATCTTTGTGTAATGTTTGTATTTTCCATTATATATTTTATGTTCCTTTACTGAATATATGTTTGCAGTAGATATTGTACAAGGTTAAAATCTACATAAAGAGGTGAGAATTTTGTGAGGTTTGAAAGAATTTCCATCAAAATATTTTAGGACGGTTGGATATGTGGTGAGTTGTGGAGAACCAAGGGCTTTCCAACATGAAAAACACATAATGCAAGTGGTCGCTCCTTCGTCGATCATCATATAAAATATATTATTGTTCAAACAACCAACTATGATTTGCAATGCCAGTTGGTGTGAGAGATGGGGCTCACTTTGTTCTGTGTCAAAGGAAATAATGTTGAAATCCAAAGGGTCGATTCCCCCTATGGTTGATAGCAAGGATTTTCGTTGTGAAGGAAGGCTCTGCAATAATTCGAATGTTGACATGGCACATGGTTCCTGGAAGAGATCTTCCACTATGTTATAGTGTTGATCTGCTCGGACATTCAGATTATGGGTATTTCGTCGAAGTACCCCTTTTGGAAGGCGGATTGTAGGTTTGAAAGATGAATTCTCTAATGTGAGAGGGCCATTAGGTGGTGTAGTCGATGAAGAATCCTTAGATGAAGGTTTTCATTCTTGGGAGTCATATTTATTCTCTCTGGTGGATAGTGCCATCATAGATTTAACCATCATAATATTCATGGTTGAGGACTCTGCATTACCCCCGGGTGGAGGTGCAGGAACTTGTATGACCATTTGTTGTTGTTGGGGGAAAGGATTGGTTAATATTGTTGGTTGGTTAGGACATCCCCATCGCTTGAGGTATTGATGAACCTTGGCAAGGCGAGGGTAGTCTTTGCTAAAGTGGTCCTCCTTACATACCATGCAAGGATATTTTCCCTTTCTTTTTTTTTTGCCCCCAGCATTGGGGTCTTGGGTGTTTGTACTCTCCTGTTGGTTAGAATGTTTTTTGGATTTACCCTTGTTTTTCTTCTTTCCTCTGGATTGTTGATATGAAGTGGATTGAACTGTGTTCACTTCGAAGGTTTGTGTAGGAGAGGGAGTAGATTTGGTATTGGTACCAGTCTGGGATGAGGCTAGGGTCGAGGTTGTATGACCTTGTTGCCTAATTGATTAGGTCATAGATTGTAGTTTTATGGATCCTACCATGCCATCAGCATGGGCTCCCAGAACTAGTTTTGATGGATCATTCGACTGTCGAGGAGTATGAGGGATCAGATCATAAAGTGTGCCAGATTGGGAATATACCAGATCTAAATATTGAGCACAATTGATCGCTTGCTCCTTGGTGATAGTGCCTCCCATGGAAACATCTCTAGAAATGGGTGGTAAGAGACACTTTGTGAACCAATCTACCAGGATTTGGTCTGGAATTGGAGCTTTAATCAACCACCATCGTCGCCTCCATTCATGAATATCATCATAAATATGAGTGGAGGTGGATTGCCTAACCGAGGTTAAAATTGAGGAAGAAAACTAAATAAACAGTAATGACTTCCCAATGGAGTCGTTAGTCTGTTGTAAGATAAATGTACCCTACATGAGTTACATCCCTTAGGCTCTTCCTAGACCTAATAAAGAATAGAGATGCAAGTTGTATATTTTCCTATATCTAAATCATACATCAAAATATCTACGAGATAAGAGGATGAGAAGCATACCCGATACTTCGACAGTTGTCCCTGCACACTCCTTGTTCGTTCACTCCTTTGAAGATATCCGTCACTTTCATGAACATAGTTCTGCACACAAAGGAGAACAAACAAGCACCTCTCATGAGATCAATCATAACATGTATAAAACATAGATCTAATAACATATCACAAAGACATGAAAATATTAACTCTCTATGAAGATTATTATCACCATATACAATCAGTTAGAGGGGAAAATCATGTTCATATTTTATTAATAAATAAAAAATATTACAACTTACATACAAATAGCTTGATGAAGTTCTTCCCAATTTCTTTTCCCAAACTCCATAATCAATCTGACATTATAAGTTTACTCTATCTTTTCCTCTTTTTTTCCAATGAGAGACCCTCAATATATAGGATGAAAGAGATGAGATGGTGGATAACTCTTAGACACTCAAAATAATAATCTTTTCGAGGTTGAATTACAATAAATCTGAGCTTGATCCCATCTCATTGTAACCATTCCTAATTTGAGAGTAACAGACCCGGTCGTGCGCTGCATTCCTATAGGATGTGATCAGTCGTGATTTGCAAGAGAGAAAGGCACGAGTATCAATTTGGGCCATGGTATGTAAAAGGGAAGCTTGATACCAGGAAAAAGAATGGTGTATACTCAAGGGAAAAGTGACATAACTTGGTGTTTCAACCTACTAACCTCTAGAGAATATCCATTAGGTACTTAGCTGGAAAATAATTGTATAACATTGTGCATGTTTAAAAAATATGCATTCATGAAATCAAAATTGTTGATATTCGCATGAATCATTTGGTAATGTTGTGTGGATTCATTCTTATTAAATGGTATCATATTTACTTATTACATTCATTTTAGTAGTAATGTGAACCAGCAAGGGAGTTGGGTATGTTACAGATTGGTATCAATTTTTTTGGTTCAACACTGAACTTGTATGGGTGAAAGATCAACATGAATTTGATAAATTTGTAGTTATATATTTTTTCTCTGCATTAAATTTGGGGAAATGGTAAAATCCAAATGAAATCCACAAATTTCTAAGCAATTTCAAGTTGAATTTCCCTCAAAATCGTGAAAGGGATGATTAATTGCATTGGTCTTCAAGTTGCAAAGTTAAAATTTGGCCTAGGAGGTCGAATTTATTGTTTTAATGGCAGCCATAAAGCTTAGTGAAATAGACAGATGAAATCACATTGATCTTGGGATCAATGGTCTATATTCATCCTGGATTTGGACGAAAACTTCTAAGAAACTCCAAGTTCATCGATGGAAGTTTTTCGGAGATTGTCAAAAAAAAGGTTTTTTGGAGTTTGTCGAGAAAGGAAGTTTTTCCATGTTCATTGATGGAATTTTTTTGGAGTTCACCAAAAAAAATGTTTTTTGGAGTTCACCAAAAGAGAGGTTTTTTGGAGATTGTCAAAAAAGAGGTTTTTTGGAATTTGCCGAAAAAGGTAGTTTTACCAAGATTGTTGAAAAAGAGGTTTTTTAGAGCTTTCCAAAAACAATTTTTTTAGTTTGGAAAAGAAACCATTTTGTAGGTTATCGAAGTGCATTTTTGTAGGTTATTGAAGTGCCTTTGTAGGTTGTCGATGGAGAAAGTTTTTTCTATCCACCAAAAGAAGGATTTTGCAAACCATTGAAGGAAAGGTTTTTCAATCCATCGAAAGAAGGATTTCAGGGTTCACCAATAGAAGGATTTTGACGATCGTTGATAGAAGGATTTGAGAAACCATCGATAGGAGAAATATTTGGGTCACCAATGGAATAAATAAGTTGATCTTCAATGAAGGGAAATAAGAATGATGACATGGCCAAGTCAAGGGACGATAGGTGGGCATCAACAACCATGTGCCATGCCATGTCATCCAAATTTCCATATCAACAAGATGACGGTTTTTATAAAAAATCATTTTGGACCCAAAAATTTATTTTGGCCCAAACATGAGCATATTAACTCATAATTAGATGAAATTTAAAGGGTATGTCTGTAGTGAGGAAGGATACAAAAGTGCCAATGAGGTCCACTAGCCATTTTTGCTTAAATTTTTCAAAAAATGTAAATTAGTGGTTTTCAAAGAATGGGGTAGTACTCTTTGACAAAGGTCCTATTATTGATGAAATTTTATAGTGAGTCCAAAAAGAATATATGAAGATACCTAGTAGGTATTTTGGTATAATTCTAAAGGGGTTGGAGTGGAGTTGCCAAAACAAGGAAAAATCCAATTTTACTAGACACTTTTTGGGGACTTTTAAAAATTTCAGAGGAAAAGGGACCCCGGATCACAAATCTAGAAAAAAAATTATTTACATGCCATTTTACCTCATTAATAAGGTAGACAACTTTGTATTGAGAAAATTTTTCCTAGTTTTGCTCCATTTGGGAGATAGTCAGTTTTGATAAAAAAATTCCAAGTATGGAGAAAATGTAAAAAGAGAAAAGTTGACAATTCCATATTTACACAGAATTTGACTAGAGCATTAGATTCCAAATCTGGAAATTGTTGTGTATTCAAAATCATAAATTCTACCTGCGCCCAATATATTAAATGTCTTGGTTCCTAACAGAAGACAAAAGATGGTCTCTCAACTAGATTGTACCAATGAGAACAGGGCACAATTGAGTAGAAATGGAAAAATTCAGAAAGTTATAACTTTTATCTCAGAACTTAGAATGAAGCGTGAGTACAATCATTGGAAAGATGATATAGAGGATAATGTGTCTAAATGTTTAGAATTCGAATTAGAGGTAGATGAATAATAATTCAAGTTCATAAATGAGGACTAAAGATATGGATGATGCCCAGAGTTCTTACATCCATGGAGATTAAATTAGAGGATTAAATAGCAACCTAGAAAATGAAAAAATATAATCTAATGGACATAGACGTAGAGTGGAACCTGTAGAACTGTTGAATATATTGCATATGGAAGTACAAATATATATAGTAGATATGAAAGGTTGATAAGAGCTCAAGAGGAGTAGAACGAAATTAATTCCCAGCTTCTATAGGGTCTGAATAATTTGCGAAGACAAATATACAAGCAGTATAGAATAAGACATGCAGCCAATGTAGGGCATGTGGAAGAGCACATATCCCATGATAGAATCGATTACTACATAGGTTCGAGGCACTCAAGAAGTGTTAGAAGGCATCACCATTCACCTAGAACATTCAACCAGAAGAGCACCTGCATTTTCAAAATCAAATAGCAGCCCAAGTAGGTCTCTTGTAAGACATCAAAGGAGAATCCCTGACTTAGATATTTTACAATGAGACCTCATGAGGCCCAAGCCACCCACATTTGATGAAGAGCAAAGTAATATTGAAGAAGCTAAAGCTTGGTTGTTGGGCATGAGAAAATATTTCCAGCCACACAATTATTCATCAAATATGGAAGCAAGAATTGCCATATATCAACTTTAGGGTAAAGCTTCCATGTGGTGGGACCAATTGAAGCAAGTCGATAATATTGAGGAGAAGAGAATTTTTTGGAATAATTTTAAGAAATACTTCTAGTAGCAATACTTTTCAGATCAGTATTATGACAAGAAAATGCAAGAATTCTTTGAGCTTAAATTAAGAAGCATGACCATGGAAGAGTATGAGAATAAATTATTGGATATTCTGAGGTATGTGGATTTCATCAGGGATGAGAAGGTTAAAATTCAGATGTTCTTGAGTGCAATACCATCATTCTACAAGAATAAAATTCAGTATGATGATCCCAAGACTTTGCAAGAATCCATGAGAAAAGCTAAGTATTTGTATGAGCATAATAAGGGAAGGCCAGTTTTTCAAAAAGCTTTGGATGACAAAAAGAAAGCAAAGATGGAGTAGAGGAGGAAAGGGTTCGAGACACCTTTCTTCAAGAATAGTTCATAGTCATATAGGTAAGGGCAGCAACCACAAAATGAGCCCAATATGATAGATTCCTTAGGGAAAAGGCTAATACAACAACTCATAAAGTGTTGGGGATGTGAGGGAGACCATGTGTATTCTTGATCCCTAGACAATACCCCATGTTATGTATAAAACCCCTTTTTAAGCCCTAGATATTGAATTATTACATTTTTAGTGTTATGTGTATATGTAGGCTAGAACCCTTCATTGTACGCTTTCATTATAATTGTACCTATTGTCTCCCATATATATAGCAAGGAGACCAATCTTAGGATCATATTATCTCATCATATCTCATCTTTTACATTGAATGTACTATAAAAGAAGGTTTCCCCCTCAAAGTGGACTATTATTCATTGATTTGTTATCATTCTCAAGGCATTGGTTCATAACATTCGATATCAGAGCATCGATCCTAAGGTTTTTTTGCTTCAAACGAGTCTTCTTGGAATTTTTTCTATAAATTTTTTGGTAGGATATTTCAGATAGCTAAATTTGGAGGTTACCCAAGAAACATATCTAAGTACATTCGATAAAAATTTCAAGTTCTGGTTCATTATACTTTCAGATATATATCCTATGGAAAATAAAGTTTTTGACTCATCCTTAAAGCAATTTTAAATGGCATATATTTGGAATTTCTATATAACTTTTTTTATGAGATGTTTCAAACAGTGAAATTTTGTGGAGCTTGAGAAACCATAGTGAAGTACGTCTGGTACAAATTTCAGGCTTTTGGTCATTACAATTTCAAAGTTATCTTCTCTGGAAGTTGAGATTTGTGACTAGTCCTTAAATTAGTCTCAAATGATTCATATTTTTATTTTTGATATAAATGAATTTTGGTGAAGTTTCAGACTCTAAAATTTTTAGAATCCTGAGGAGAAATAGAAAATTACACGTGGAAAAAAATTTAGAAATTGAATCATTATAATTATGAGATATTTCTTGTGGAATTTGGGGACTTATATTAATCATGAAATTAGTCTTAAGAAAGTCATTTTCGTATTTGTACTACAAACTTTTATCAATGAAGGTTCGAACTGTGAAAACTTCAAGAGTTTAAAAATTCATATCAGAGTACTACAGGCCAAAATTTCAGTCTCGGAAGAGTTCAAAGTTCATCGATCCATACATACTCCAAATTAAAGGTTTGAAAGGTACGTAACTTACAGTTGGCATAACTTTTGATTGGAAGATCTATTTTTTATGATTCAAAATTTGTGACAAAGAGAAGAATTATTATTTTCTCACATGGCAAAGGGTTCTACAAGAAACAATAGTAGTACTCCTCTTAAAAACTCAAACATGACATCCAATGAAAGTGAAGACTTAGAAAACTAACTAACCCAATTAAATAACCAAGTTGATAAAATGAGTGCTAGTATATTGAAACCAGTGGATTTATCACATTCTCAGGAATACCTTAAAAAGGAAATGGAAAATAAGATGGATGAAAATAGGAAAGAGATGGAAAGAAGAGGGATGGAAATCGGGAGCATATGGAAAATAAGATGTTAGAATCGCAAAATTCCATGTCTTCAATGATCTTACATGCTCTATATGAGAGACTCTCTATAGGAGATATCAAAATGCAAGGGAATCATGAAAATATACAGGGAGAGTTATCGTTTTTTCTGTGATGTCAAAAGAGAAGAGAATGAACAAAGGCATGAAAATAGAGAGAAAGAATAGATGCATGAAGACAGGGGGAGAATCCCCAAGGAGAGATACCCTTTTCCATTGATGTCGAAGGGGGAGAGAAAGAAACATTGATGAGGAGAAATGGGCACATGTGGAGCATGAGCGTTGGAGTATCAATATTCCCATCAATGTTGCCATCAATGCCAAAGGGGAAGATTGTTGGACACTTGGTTTAGACAGTTGGTTGTCATCGATGTCAGATCTTGGAGATTGATGTCAACCCTTGGAGAAGTCTGAAATCCCTAGATATTTGGTTGATATTGACGGTGAGTTATTTGTCATTGATGGAGTGGTTGATGTCAACAGATGTGATGGGTGCATTTGATGAAGTCTACACGAAGCCCCGGAGGTATGGTTATGGTACCCGAAGTTAGTTGAGGAATATGGACATGAAGGACAGTGTGCATGCACGTAATGCACTCATGGGTGGATAATCATCGTCATGTTCTTTCTGGTGATAGGTGGTACGTCATGTGGCTCCTCACAGTTGAGGAGTTATTAGGTCATGAAGTTGGAAGCCCCAAAGATGGGTTAAGAAGCCCCTAATTGGTTTCAATTCATTAATGAAAGGGTAAAGTGGTTGTAACAAGAAATTTCAAGAAGCCCTAAAGTTAAGGAAAGAGGTTACTTAGAAAAAGTATATATACACCTCAAGAAGTCACTCATAAGTACATTCACACACACATTTTATTGAATATCTTCTATGTGATTAAGTAATTCTTATATGAGGTAACCAAGGATATATGAGGTGAATTTCATAGGGAATATGAAGTGAAGAAGGGCGAAATTCCAAGGGAGGATAAGTCTTGTGAGGATGTGTTCTAAGGTATGTTATTTACAGGTCATCTTACCATTTTTGCTATAACTTTATTTCTAGAATGATTCAGATAGCGAAACTTAGAGGCTATTGAGAATACATATCAAGGTACTTGTGGTAGAAATTTCAGCTCCTGGATGGTTGTATTTTTTGAGATAAACTCTGAGGAAAATAAGGTTTTTGGCTAGTCCTGAAACTAGTCTCAAACAGGTGTTCCAGGAAAAATAGTCATAACTTCTCCATAGAGTATCCAAATTCAGTGAGACCAAATTCATTAGATATATGACATTTTGGAGTATGTTTTTTATTATTTTTAGATCCATATATCCAATATTTCGTGCATGGAATTCTCTACAAGTTTGCTCTCTAGAATAAGTCATAATTTGGCAAGGTCTGCCATTTTTGCTATAACTCCTTTTTTGGGATGTTCCAAGCAGTGAAACTTGGAGGAATTGCAAAGAAGATATTGAATAATATTGGGTACAAGTTGTAGACCTATATTCATTATAGGTACATATTTATGCTTGTTGAAAGATAGCGTTTGTAACTAATCCAAAAACTAGTTCCGTGAGACTAAGGTAAAGTTTGATGAAGATGTTAGTCTCTTGTTGTTGAAGTTAAGGACGGTCTGCAAGTATGTGATTACATACACCAGGCCTGTTATAGATTTACAGGTATGTTTATATGCATGTTTTGAGGGTTACATGTTGATGATGTTATGGTGCATGCTTGAGGCAAGACTTTGGTATATTATTGAGGCATTGGCACATGCTTGAGGCACATATTAGGTGCATGGTTGATGCATATATTTGGTATATGATGTTGGTTGTTTGGTACTTTGTTGAGGTACACCTTTGATGGTGCTTTCTTGATATATCCTATGGTACATGGTGTATGGAATAATTGAGTGATATGGTATATGGTTGAGATGCATTGTTGGTACATGGTATGGTACAGGTGTTGATGTACATTGTTTATGTACATGGTATGGTACAGGATTGGTACTTGGTATTGTGTTGATGTACATGGTTGATGGTTGAGGCATATGGTAAAGGTTATGGTGCATCCTTGATGCACAGTTTGGCACAGGTGTTGGAGCATGGTTGATGCACGATTTGGTACAGGTGTCGATGTATATTGTTGATGTAAATAGTTGATACATGGTATGGTACAAGATTGCTACTTTGTATGGTGTTGATGTACATGTTTGATGGTTGAGGCATATGGTACAGGTTGATGCATGGTTTGGCACAAGTGTTGGTGCATGGTTGATGCATAGTTTGGTATAGGTGTTGGTGCATGGTTGATGCATGGTTTGGCATAGGTGTTGGTGCATGGTTGATGCACTTGTTGTGGTACATGTTGTGGTACATGGTTGGATCTTGGTATGGTATAGGTTGATGGTTTGGTACAATATTTGGTACATGGTTGAGACACATATCTTGTGATGGTATGTTGGTGATCTTGGTACATGCTTGGTAGAGGCATGTGTTAAGAACCAAACATCAATATAGCATGTAAAAACCTCAGGAAAAGTACTCAACGCCTTGAAAAAGAGATAATTTCAGATAATAAGCCTCTTCGAGGGGGCAACCTCCTTT
>JZKD02S0008908.1:44635-119977 GCA_000966675.3 Picea glauca | reverse complement strand
CAACACTGGAATTGCACACTTCTTATGTAGGAGAACATTCAGGATTCTAGAAAACATACCATAGGATCAAGAAGGATTTTTTTTTGGAAGGTATTAAAATTGATGTTCAAAATTTTGTGTCTGAATGTGTGGTTTTCCATTAGAATAAGGGAAAGGTAATCAAGACATCGGGTCTCTTACAACCATTAGATATACCAAGTCAACATTAGGAACAAGTTTCAATGGATTTCATTATAGGTTTACCCAAATGCGAAGGAAATACTATCATCATGGTAGTAGTGGATTGACTAACAAAGTATGCCCATTTTTTCTCTCTTTCTTTTCCTTTTAAAGCAAGTACAGTAGCCACAACATTCATGGAAACAGTTCAAAATATACATGGAGTCCCCAAGATTATTGTAAGTGACAGAGATCCAATTTTTACTGAAAATTTTTGGACCAAATTATTTTTTGTTTGGGTACTCAATTGGCTCACAGTTCATCTTACGACCCTCAATCTGATGAGAAAATTAAGATTGTGAATAAATATCTAGAATGATATCTTTGTTGCTTTGCATCTAATAAACAGAAACAATGGCTCAAGTGGTTTCCCTTGGCGGAATGGTGGTACAACCTTTCATAATTCACCAAAAATGTCCCCATTTATGACACTTTATGGATATCATCCTCCATCCATCACATCACACTTGAAAGGGACTATGAAGGTTCAAGCAGTGGAGGACCACATAGGGTACCAACAACAACCTCTCAAACTATTCAAGGACAACTTGGTTATGGCACAATATAGGATGAAACAACAAGGATATCAACATCGCAGTGAAATAAAATTTGAAGTGGCGGATTGGATATTTATAAGGCTACAACCATATAAATAGATGTCCCTCAAGCAACAAAAGAAGGATGATAAATTAAATTAACACCCAGATATTATGGCCCATATAAGGTTTTGCAAAGAATTGGAAGTAAAGATTACAAATTAGAGTTGCCTCCATATTCACATGTACATCCAGTCTTCCATATTTCTTACTTAAAGAATGTAATCGACAATAAGATCCCAGTCCAAACTAGTTTACCAGAGATTAATGAAGAAGGGAAAATCATACTAGAACCAGAAACAATCCTTGAAACAAATACTAAGTAGCCGAGAAATCGAACAATTACATAGTACCTCATCAAATGGAAGAACCTACCAGTGGAAGAGCCGACATGGGAAGATGAGTTCCTCATGTAGAAACACCCATGGTTAGTCAAGTGTTGAGAACAACACTTGTTTTAAGGGGAGGGGAATGTTAATCCCTAGACAAAACCCCATGTTGTATATTTCTTAAGCCCTAGATATTGAATTATTACATTTCTAGTGTTATATTTATATGTAGGCTAGAACCCTTCATTGCACCCTTTCATTATAATTGTACTTGTTTTATCATATATATATATATATATATATATATATATATATATATAGATATAGATATAGATATAGATATATACCAAGGAGACCTAGTCTTAGGATCATCTTATCTCATCTTGTACTTTGAATATATTGTTAAAGGATGTCTCCCCCTTGAAGTGGATTTTTATTCATTGATTTTTATCATTCTCAATGTGTTGGTTCATTACATGTATAAAGATTGTCCTCATATGTGAGATAGGAAAGGATGGTGCATAACATTCAAAAACCTAATATAGTGGAAGGCATGGGTAGGAGTGTGTTGAGCACTCAACACACCCTAAAAATCCTATGTCAAATTTTACTTTTTGGGTACCACTTGATCTTTTGCACTGTCTAATTTATCTTCATTGTGAAAAATGTTGCCTTTTCTTATCATCTTGACTCTCATTAAGTCTCTCAAAGTTTTCTTGAATCTATGAAAAATAATGACTTAAAAGGCCTAACCTTTAAATAAAGAATCAACAGCCAAACCATTTCACCCGATGCGCTCAAATTCGACATCGAAGGGTTTAAAAGATGAAGGAAAATCACTCGAAAAAAAACCATAGTCATTGAGCATCGATCTTCATCAGCATCGGAAAAAGTCAGTTTTATTTCGTGATAAGAATCACACAAGGATATCACCGAAACACAATCCCCTTCAACGTCGGTAAAAGGCAAAAAGAGTAAACGTTAACGAAGAAAGAAATGGTATCGTCGATGGCCGATACCTAGCGCACTTAGCGAAATGGAGAAAACCAAACCACGATGAACGTTCGGACCCAACTACAAGTTTTTCTCCGATCGTCGACTCGCGAAAAATTTTGGCATCAAGATTTTTGAAGACGCTAACCCAAACGAAAATACGCGATAGATTTATCCCCGATCGTCGATCCCCGAAACCTTTTTGGCATTAGCGATACTAGGAGTAGTTTAAGAACACACAACTGGAGGAAGGTCCCGACTCCGACTAATACTCGTGAGTTAAGTCGTCGTTTTTCATTGCCACGTGTCCCAAGCCAGTCTCGCCATGTCAGCATCATATGATGAAATCGATCGGCATCGGAGGTTTTTCAAAAGGACTGTTTGAATTTATCAATAGAACACATCACCCTCCACGCCTTCGTCGTCAACCCATGATGAATTAAATTGCAAGATTCAAAGTTAACTTGTAGGAAATACGATTTATCTGAAAGGAGCGAAAAAGGTGCGCTACGCAGCGAATCGCAAACTTGAAAATACATTTTTAATCAAACAGAAAAATATATGGATGAAGAACACAAGAAATAAATACACAGAGAAAAGAAACGATACATCCAACCGCTACAACTAGAATCCTTTCATCAAAGTTTCAGGACTTTTACATTAGGTTTCAATCAAGCTCAAATTACATACAATAGAAATTGTCTACACTATTTGTCCAACCAACCCGGTTTACGTTAAAAACATGAAAAATCTTCAAAAACTGTCAATATTTGTGCCACGTCTGAGAATACAAAATAGATTTAGTTAATCATGTCTCTTATGCAAGCTGGCAAGATCCGCGCGGACTTTCTTTGTGACTTCTTCACGTTCTCTGAGATGTTTCATATTATGTTATTCTGATGCCCTTTGTGCTTCGCGCAGCTACACGATTGTATCTTGCGCTTCCCAGAGCTACCTCTTGAGCCATGTCATGTTCCCTTCACAACCCTGTGATACTAATACCTCAAGGGTCTTTGCCACCAACTGTCGTCTTAATTCTCTATTTTCCTCGTAGAGTTCAGTGATGGTGATTTGGGCTTGTTTCATCTGTTGAGATGACTCTCTAACGTTAGTGTCCATGGCATTTGTCCTCCTCATTTTTCTCCCGCTTCCCAACTTGTGACTTCGACAGGCTCTAGCAGAATAGCACGCATAAGTAATTCCTCGACAATCGATCTTGCGCACGACTCGCTTGGGATTTGGGTTTCTCCATCTTCCTTATTCTTCCTTGGCCTTCCCCTTTTCCGGGGTATCTGTTGTTGGGGAAGCATGTCTTCCAATATCCTTCCTTCCGGCACAACTTCTTCCACTTCGACCTTCACACGGTGCGATATCATCGTTTTTCATGCGCAGGTAGGAACCACGCTTTGAAACCTTAGGAATGCCCGCTGCAAGTAAGAACGAATCCCAGGCACTTTGGGGCTCAAGCCTAGAACTTTTGCTGCTTCATGTGCCCCTTCTTGTGTTTTGAGGGGTTCTCATGGTGTGACACGTATCTTTATTATGCACGGGGAACTTGGCGAGGGCCTGAAGCGGAAAACCTGATCAATCTAAGCTCGCGAGACGAACTACCAACAGTGCATAAGCTCGGTTGGTGAGTAGAATACATGAACATATAGAATTCATAACAGAGTGGGAAATGGGTGGAAACATGCCAGGGAACACTAAATTCATGGAAATTGGATGTTTTGAAGCGAACTGAAGATTTTATGTGGCAGATCCACGCGACAAATACATTTCGGGGCATGTGAGATACAATCTATAGCAGTTACAGGGCGTGCATGACATGAGCATCGTGATTTTTTTATTATTCTAGCCTTCATGATGAGTTGATGATGGTTGTTGCACTTGCCGATGTGACTTCTATTTTAACAACTTGCCTCGACCTGAGTCACCTAATGACTTCCCTTATGACATAACCCGATTCTTTTGGAACATACTTGTACTCTTAACACGTGTTTGGCACCGACATCCTTTCTCGACTCCAAGGACCATTTAGCCACTGGTGTGACTTCGACTCTCATTTTATTTTGTACCTGATATTTCATGTTGTGGCACACAGACCCACCCTGACTAAGAGAAAAAATGACGACGCTAACAGAACCGAAGCAAGCGATCTGAAAGCTACAGAGATCCCATAAGTACCGAATAACCAAGTTTAGCGAGCTTCACAGGTATGTACCAATCTGGATTTCTCATACTCACACTTTATACATGTATTTTACCCAGTGTTACTCTATACGCAGTCTCTAAAGGATTTCATTTTTTGATTGCAGGAAAGATGCCTCCGAGTATTGGACAATAATAGATTGGGAGCCTCATCGGGAAATTCAAGAAAATGGGCCAAGTGTGAGAGGAACTAGATCAAAATCAACAAGGAAATGAAGGATATCGGGCTCTCCGAGTTTGGCATGCCTGATGACTTCGTCAACTTACGTGACATAGTCAAATCACGCACTGAGTGAGATTCGTCACGGGTTGAAGAAATAGAAAAGGTGGTAGACACAGTGCCAAGTCAGGTGCGATGGTTTATGGAACACCCGATCAAAGCTTAGGTTGTGTTGCAACAGCTAAGTGCCAGTCTAGTCAAGTATCAGGCACATGTGGTAGAGATAAGAGAAATTTACGTGGCCTCGATGGAACAACATAGATTCCCATACACCAACACCTACAAGGAGTTGTTCATCAAGTGGGCAAAGTATGAGAAGAGTCACCCTCTTAAGTGATATCTTGAGATGACTCTTAGACAAACGGACAGGAGAGAACGCCACTTGGGTAATTTTGTTTTACTTATCTGCACTTCAGTCGTTATTTTTAGTTAATTTTATGTTATAAATAGGACCATCCATTGATTAGTCAAGGGTCGATGGTTGTTGCAAGAAAATCTCATTTTTGGTTTTGTTAAGAATTATTTTGTATCTGCCTTTAATTGAGAAGTCCTTTTGTACTAGAGACAAGTTTAAGTTTTCATCAAATGTGTGTATGATTGGATGTGGAAAAGAACTATTTCCTATCTCGTCTAATGAATGGATGCAGTAACGATTAAGAGCTATTAAATCTATTGATAAGTTATCTGATGCAATGTTTTACAGTTTTTTCTTTAATGATGAAAATGAATCATTGTGTTATTATGTGATGGATGATTAGAGTTGAGTGAATTATTTTACTTGCCATTATTTATCACATGCTTGTTTTCTTTTGATAATTTGTATCTCGGTCAGTAATTGGATTACTCACACGATTAACGTATTAGTACTAGGCATGTGGTAGATGATCATTGCCTGCACGCTAGAGTAACGGGTTATCCCAAGCTCAGCCTCTTCTCCAGCAATTAAACCTTTTTTTTCATTTTGTTACCTAGTTGGTTTATACTAGCTTCCATATTATATCGGTCCCACCCAAAAGAAAATACAATAAAAAAGAGAACGTCTAAACTGAAGTAGAAACCTTCACAAGAAAATGTAAAGCCCATCGATTAATTGGTCGGATCACAAGATCTGGAGAACCATTCCACTATTAAATGTTGCAGAGTCTAATTGGGCCTTGGTGGCGGGTTTGGTTCTTGTTGTTGAGTTAAAGGGATTTAGGACCCATCAACAGAAATGGCGCTAGAAGGAGGGATTGAAGAATGAATGGTTGAATACATATTTCACATAATATTCCAGACAGCCTGTAGATTCGAAACAGCCCACATGCATGGCTAGTCATTCCCAAGACAGCCCACACACATTGAGTACTCCTGATACGAGTAACTCACCCCAAGACGAGGAAGAACACATGTACCCGGATATACCTTACGCTCTTCCTCACAAGGAATTAAATTAATTTAGAAGAATCACAAGAGCATACACCCGACAGATTGGTGCATTGTCCTTAGCTCTGATACTTCCTCAAAGGAAAAAAATAAGCAGGCCAGTGGTCGACACCCCCGACCAGGTTTTTTTACACACAGTAGAAGACCTAATAGATTTCTTAATCACAGAAATTGAACATCCTCTTAATCTAATCTCTGAAACACCATCCGGCAACGTCTTTGAGCTAGACGATTTTTCGGAAGAGGAAGCGCTTAACTTAGAATGCTCATTTTCAGGATCTGAAGATATGGAAGACAACAATGATCATGATGAAGAAAGGGGAAACCCACCTCAGAACAATCAACCCCAGTTTTCCAAAGACACTTTGGTCATCCTTGGACGAGTACATAACCTTCCTCGACATCCAGAGAAGTTACTTCCTAAGTTCGACCCCGAGACCTCGGGATTGCCTTAAGATCATATCAAAAAATTCATACTAGCTATCATAATTATGAATGTCCAACATGAAGACGTATTTTGCAGGCTTTTCCCCTACACTTTTGAGAATTCATCTTCCACATGTTATTTTAACTTACCCATAGGATCCATAACTAGTTGGATGAATTTTCAGAAAGATTTTTTGGATAAATTTATAGAAGAAACTACAACGGGAGATCCGATGGCTAAGTTGTTCGCCACCACCATGAGTTCGAAGGAAAGAGTCAAAGACTTCAACCAGAGATTCACATCCATCTTAAACAAATTCGAGCCCGAAGCTAAACCTACTCAAGAGTTGAAAATTGAAATATATGTTAATGCTCTCCCATCTTCTATCTCCATGTTTGTGAAGAGGGATGTCAAACTAACCCTAGCCGAGAATTTTGAAGAAGCCAAAACGATAGAATTCCAAATGAAAGGATGCAAAGAAAGTCAAGTCTCCTTAGTTAAGAAAGAAGCTTAACCCCCTCCCCGGAGAGGGCTATTGCTCACTAGACCCCCAGAGAAACAAGCAAAACAAGCTCCTGAAAAGGGAAGTGGGGACATAGAGGACCTACAGCGCATGGTTAAGAAGTTATCCAATGAAATCATAGACATGAAAAGATGTGCAGGGGAGGGAAACCAAGGCTAAAGGCCCTATAATCCTTTCCTTAAAAGGAACCCACCATTCAAGGCAATTGAACCTCCCCCAGCCAACCTAAACATCGATCTGGGAAATGTAGCATCTGACTCTTTCTGTACTTATCATCAATAAAACCACTCTGAAAAAGACTACCCTCAATGGGTACATGCCATGAATTTGATGGCCAACCGGTTTCTAGAAGAGGTTTCCCTAACCGAACATTCGAACAATTCAGTTATGAATTTTTTTGATCGGGAAGAGATTGATCCATCAGAAGATACATCCATGTTGATATGGGATCCTGACCTAATTATGCCTTTCGACGACCTATTTGAGGTTCAAGAACCATCCGTAGAGGTCTCGGTGGTGCAAATGTGAAGTAGGGGTCCACCTGTCTCAAATGACCTTACTACTGCCCAAACTTCGGGAGGAAGATCAACTCTCGATCACTCGAAATCACATTTTTCTCCCCGTAAGAACCTTATAAACATCCATACGCGAGAATTTCACAAGATGGATTACAACATAGTTGAAGATTTGAAGAAGTTGAAGGCTAATATATCAGTTATGGACATAAGTAGAATACCTCAGCAAAATAACTTGATGTTACAAGCTTTGAAATCAGTAGAAAATACTATGACAAGCACCGACCTAGGAAGAAATTTAACTCCCACTGATCTAGGGAATAAACCGACTGTGAACACTTTCTCTGAAGATAAGAAGGGAAAACCTTTCATCCCACCTTTCATTTTAACGTTCGAAGTCTTTAACAGAAACCTCCATAATTGTTTGTTCAATTCAGGAGCATCCTCTAATGTTATGCCATTGTCTATTTGCAAAAAACTAAACGCGGTCCCTCTCAAAAGGGAAAAACATGTAATACAACTAGAAAGAACCCAGGTGAAGGTCATGGGAGAGCTTAAAGATGTGATGATCAGAATAGCAACACATCCTAAATTTGTGCAAGTGATTGACATCATTGTAGTAGATATCCCAGAAGCTTGTGGATTATTATTAAGCCGAGATTGGTCTGATAAGTTAAACGGATACTTTAGTACAGACTTGGCTCACCTTTGGTTACCATTAAAGGGGCACAAAACCCTAATCAGAATCGATAGGGAAAGATATCTAAAGCATATTGCTACTGACCTAGAAACCCTAAACGAGCCCTCATCGTCAGATTTCCCTATGCTAGGAAATTACTCCTGCAATTCCTACTTCGGTAACTTCTCCCCTCTCTCATATAATGTTCCCCTTACCCAAAACTCTGAAATGGAATTTCAGGAGGAATTTCCGATGGTGGCAGAAGAAACCCTTTTCTGCCAAGAACCCATGTTATAAATCACAGAACCAACAGGAGGAAAAGAGGAAAGTGACAGGAAAGAAGAAGTTGGAAGATTATGCCCGCAAGTTTGGACCTTATACTTTGATGGCTTTAAATCACAAGAAGAGTCTAGGGAAGGGTGCATCCTCATTGATCCTAAAGGTAAATGACATTTTCTATCATGTAGACTTTAGTTTGAGTGCACAAACAATATCGTCGAGTATGAAGCTCTAGTACAGGGGCTAAAGAAAGCCATAGACTTAAACGTCCAAGGATTAAAGGTTTTCGGAGACTCTGAAATAATTGTCAGACAAATAAGGAATATTATACATTACAACTCTCCACACCTAAAGAACTACCAACATGAAGTGCACAGGCTTGTAGAACATTTTGAAGCTTTCAACATTACAGCGATTCCCAGAGCAAAGAACATTCTTGTTGATTCTTTGGACACTGTTGCTTCAAGGCTATCACCTCTAGAAGATTATGAAGCCTCCAGGTTCACTGTGGAGCTACTTTACAAACTGTCAGTGCCCAACAATATTTCTAATTGGGAGGTCTTTGAAGGAGATGAATATATCATAAAATTTTTGACTAACCAAGATAATTTCAAAGACTTGGTTATTGACGATGAATTATTCCAAGAACAATCAACAGTGTTCAATCCTCAGACAGATCAACCAACAGACAGATCAAGGTCCCACATGATACCAAAGGGGATAGCTAATTTAGAAAACCTTTTTGACCTAAAAGAAATATTTAAGGGGTGAAAAAACGCGAAGACGGGTAGTTCTTGTCCCATGCATGAAACTATAAATCTTGAAACCCCGGAAAATCCAAAGAATGTAAATCTCGGTAGGAAAATGTCTAAAGAGAAAAGGAAGGCCTATCTAAAACTTTTCAGACAATATCAAGATGTCTTCTTGTGGTCCTACCGAGATCTGAAAACTTATTATAACCGTATCATTCAACACATTATCTCGTTAAAGCTTGAAGTGAAACCCTTCCAACAAAAGATATGAAAGTATCACCCATCCCTGGAGCACCTCATGTGTCAGGAGTTAAATAAATTGTTAGATGCCAAAAGTATCTTCCAGGTTAGGAACTCTGGATGGGTAGCTAATTTAGTTCTTATAAGGAAAAAGTCTGGGGAGATTCGCCTACACATAGATTTCAGAAATATCAACAGAGCTTTAGAAAAATACAACTACCCAGTCCCACCAATGGAGCAACTCATGCAGACCGTGTCTGGCTCTGAAATTTTCTCTTTACTAGGCAGTTTCTCAGGGTACAACTAGGTTCTAGTTTCAGAAGAAGACCACTTAAAAACTACCTTTCGAACCAAGTGGGGCACTTTTGCTTATAAACACATGCCTTTTGGGTTAATCAATGCAGGAGAAACCTTCCAGAGCGCCATGGACGTATCATTTTGGGGACTAATCAACAAGTGTGTAGTAGTGTATTTGGACGACGTAATTGTGTATATGAAGAACAGAGAAGATCATATCCAACACTTAACCCAAATTTTTGAAAGGTGTAGGAAATATGGAATATCCTTAAACCCTAAGAAAACTATTTTCGGTGTCGAGGAAGGCAAGTTGTTAGGCCACATTATATCTCAAGAATTAATTTGCATAGATCCATAAAGGATAAAGGCTATAGCTCAGCTTCCCTTACCTCACAACAAGAAGGCTATGCAGTCATTCTTCGGGAAAATCAATTTTGTGAGGAAGTTCACCCCCGATTTCGCAGAAACAATCAAACCCTTACAAAAGATGATTTGTAAGGATGTTGAGTTTAAGTGGGATGATGAAAGAAAGATGGCTTTCGGAAATATCAAAACCGCTATCTCTCAAGCCCCAGTGCTGTGAAGTCCTGATTTCAGCAAAGATTTCTTCCTCTACACTTTCGCTTCCTACCAATCGTTAGTCACAGTATTAACTCAGATAGATGATGACAAAAACGAAGCCCCTGAATCATTCATGAGCACTAACCTCCAAGGTGTTGAACTTAAATATCCTTCTATAGATAAACAAGCTTACACGGTTAATAAGGCAGTAAAAATTTTCAGATCTTACATCCTCAAGAACCACACCAAAGTAATCGTGCCTCACCCTCTAGTCTGATCCCTATTTACTCAACATGAGATGGGGGAGAGAAGAGGAAATTGGATGGAAGTAGTTCAAGAATTTGATCTAGATATAAAACCTGCTAAACTAGTTAAAGGACAAGGGTTATGCAAACTGGCAGCTGAATCTCAAGACCAAGTAAATGAAGACCCTAGATGGGAGAATGAAATGGCATTATGGTATGGTGAAGCTTCATACATTTCCCTGGGACAAGAGTCTTGGTATGAGAAACTAAAGCTTCATACATTTCCCTGGGACAAGAGTCTTGGTATGAGAAACTAACTTATCACCTACACCATGGGACTTGTTCAGATAACCTCAGCCCTAGGGAAAAGAGAGCTCTCATGTTAAAATCTGTGCAATATCACCTCATAAATCCAGTACTCTTTCGGGTTAATTATGACGGGGTACTTTTGATATGCCTCGAACGTGAAGATGCAGATAAGGTTCTGAAGGAGCTCCATGATGGCCCTGTCGGTGGACATTTTGCAGGAGACACCACCGCTCATAAGATACTGAGAGCCGGCTATTATTGGCCCACTTTGTTCAAGGACGCTCTCACATATGCTAGAAACTGTAAAACTTGTCAAAAAAGCATTGGGAGAGAAAAGAGAGCAGTGGTCCCACTCCAACCGGTGACCGTTTCTAGGCCTTTTGAGCAATGGGGGTTAGACATCATCGGATAAATTACACCAAGTTATTCAAAATAGCATATGTACATACTCACTTCCACCAATTATTTCACAAAATGGGCAAAAGCCATTCCTCTGACCCATGTAAATGAGAAGGTGGTAATCCAATTCATAGAACAACAACTAATCACAAGGTTCGGTGTCCCTTCTGTTCTTGTTTTTTATAATGCAGCTTAATTTTCTTCCACCTTATCAATAGAGTTTTCCCTAGACAAAGGAATCATAATTAGATACTCTGCAAATTATTATCCACAGGGAAACAGAGTGGCGGAATCAACTAATAAGAACCTAGTGAGAATATTGAAGAAAATGGTTGCAGACAACCAGAAGAATTGGCATAATATACTCCATAACGCTTTATGGGAAGATAGAGTTACACCCAAGGAAGCTATAAGGAATTCCCCATACTTTCTAGTATACGGACAGGAAGCAATTCTCTCGAACGGGGTTTATCTTCCATCTCTTCAACTTGCCCAAGATTCCAGAGGACAACCTTCATCAATCATACAACAAAGAATTGATACCCTGCTCATGCTAGAAGAAGAAATGGAGAAATATAAATCAAAATTCATATCCCATCAGCAAACAGTTAAAAGGTGGTTTGACAAGCATAAGGCTAAAGAGAAGAATTTTGAAGAAGGAGACCTAGTCATGAAGTGGGATAGAGAAAATGAGCCTAAAGGCAAACATTCTAAGTTTAAAAATCTATGGTTCGGACCTTTTCAGGTGGCTGAGAAGATTGGGTTAGGAAAGTATCGACTACAGAATCTGAGGGAAGAACCCAATTCTCTCCCAGTGAATGGCCAAGCCCTGAAACAATATTTTCATTATAAAAAAATAAAAAATAAAAAACTTTAATTTTGTGTTTATTTCTGATGCGTCGTTTTGTCTTTTTGCATTTATACTTTGTTTTGTCTTTTGCAATCATGCTTCTAAGGTTTTGAAATATTGTGTTGAATCAACACAATGGTTGACCTCAAATCATGCGACATAGAAAACTCTCTTCCTAACTTGTCGCTCACATACAAACGCAAGAAACGTTGAAGAACCTATAGTTGTTTCAAAGGATTCTCTATCTAACCTATGTAAATGAACAACTTTGGGGAAATGTGGAAGTGCTTGATTAATCGTTTGGTAAGACTTTAAGGGAAAGAATGAAATATGGAAAGGACTACATTCACCTTGGAGACAGAGCTGGTAATCTTCACCTTAATCACCTCATATTTTTGCAAATAACAAACGTCCTCCTCTCCCGCTCGCTCAGGGCATTCTGTAGAAATAAAAAAATCAACCATATCAAATGAGCGCATAGTAGGAGATGGTATGCAGATACATCATCTAGGGCTATGGATTCTCGCTGGCAGTGGAGCAAGGTCTGTGACGTCGGGGTGACTCTGTTGGGGCTATGGATGCTCGCTGGCAGTGGAGCAAGGTCTGTGACATCGGGGTGATTTTGTCGAGGCTATGGATGCTCACTGGAAATGGAGCAACACCATAGAAAATGAATGAAGGTAACTATCGGGCCTAGTGCCAGTGAATTCTATACTAGGCTCTTGTCAAAATAGGGCATGAGTCAAGGTTACAACAAAAGAAGGAGGAATAAAGGTTGAAAACCCCAAAGGAAAACCCAGAGGCATCAACCAAAGAATTTCAAACGCAAGGGTAAATGAGGCTCTGATTTAAAAACAGTTAATTTCTCCACCAGCTTTTGCATCAGCCGAGCTCGAAGGAGGAACAGATATTTTTCTTTCACCCAGTAAGTCACCATTTTTTGAGCACTCAACACACCATAAAAATCCCATGTCAAATTTTATTTTTTGAGTACCACTTGATATTTTGCACTGTCTAATTCGACTTCATTGTGAAAAATGTTGTCTTTGCTTATCATCTTGACTCTCATTAAGTCTCTCAAAGTTTTCTTGAATCTATGAAAGATAACGACTTAAAAGGCCTAACCTTTAAATAAATAATCAACAGCCAAAACATTTCACCCAATGCACCCAAATTCGGCATCGGAAGGGTTTAAAATATGAAGGAAAATCACTGGAAAAAAACCACAGTCGTCGACCGTCGATCTTTATCGGCATGAGCAAAAAGAAGTTATCTTTCGCGAAAAGCATCGCACAAGGATATCTCTGACAACCAACCCCCTTCGGCGTCGATAAAAGGTGAAAAGAGTAAACGTTAACAAAGAAACAAATGGTATCACCGATGGTCGATACCCGACGCGCTTAGCGAAACAGAGAAGACCAAACCACGACGAATGTTCGGACCATGCTACAAGTTTTTCTCCGATCGTCGACTCCTGAAAATTTTTTGCATCGGGAGTTTTGAATATGCTAACCCAAAGGAAAATATGTGATAGGTTTATCCCCAATCGTCGATCCCTGACACCTTTTTTGCATCAGCGGTCCCAGGTTTAGTTTAAGAACGCACAACTGGAGGAAGGTCCCAACTCCGAATAATACTTGTGAGTTAAGTCATCAGTTTTCATTGCCACGTGTCCCAAGCCAATCTTGCCACATCAGCATTGTACGATGAAATCAATCGGCATCGGAGGTTTTTCAAAAGGAACATTTGAATTTATCAATAGAACACATCACCCTCTACGCCTTCCTCGTCAACCCACGATGAATTAAATTGCAAGATTTAGAGTTAACTTGGAGGAAATATGGTTTGTCTGAAAGGCGTGAGCAAGGGGCGCTACGCAGCGAATCCCATGCTCAAAAATACATTCTAAATCATACATAAAAACATATGGATGAAGAACACAAGAAATACATACACAAAGAAAAGAAACGATACATCCAACCGCTACAACCAGAATCCTTTCATCAAAGTTTCAGGACTTTTACATTAGGTTGCAATTGAGCTCAAATTACATACAATAGACACTGTCTACACTATTTGGCCAACCAACCCAGTTTATGTTAAAAACATGAAAAATCGTCAAAAACTTTCAAGATTTGTGCCATGTCTGAGAATACAAAATAGAGTTAGTTAATCATGTCTCTTTTGCACACTGGCAAGATCCACGTGGACTTTCTCCCCAGCTTCTTCACATTCTTTGAGATGTTTCATATTATGTTATTCTGACGCCCTTTGTGCTTCGCAAAGTTGCACGATTGTATCTTGTGCTTCCTGGAGCTACCTCTTGAGCCATGTCACATTCCCTTCACGACCCTGTGATACTGACACTTCAAGGGTCTTTGCCACCAACTGTCGTTTTAATTCTCTATTTTCCTGGTAGATTTCGGCGATGGCAAGTTGGGCATGTTTCAGCTGCTGAGCCGGCTCTCTAACATTAGTGTCTATGGCATATGTCCTCCTCATTCTACTCTCGCTTCCCTGACTTGTGACTTCGACAGGCTATAGCCGAATAGCACGCATAAGTAATTCATCGATAGTCAATCTTATGCACGGCTCGCTTGGGATTTGGGTTTCCCCAGTTTCCTTATTCTTCCTTGGCCTTCCCCTTTTCTAGGGTATCTATTGTTGGGGAGGCATGTCTTCCAACGTCCTTCCTTCTAGCACAACTTCTTCCACTTTGGCCTTTACACGGTTCGATATCATCGTTTCCATGCGCAGGTAGGAACCTCCCTTTGAAACCTCGGGAATGCCCATTGCGAGTAAGAACGAATCCCAAGCACTTTGGGGCAAAAGCCTGGCACTTCTACTGCTTTGCGTGCCCCTTCTTGTGTTTTGAGGGGTTCTCTTGGTGTGACACGTATCTTTCTTATGCATGGGGAACTTGGCGAGGGCCCGAAGCGGAAAACTTGATCAATCTCAGCTTGCGAGATGAACTACCAACAGTGCATAAGCTCGGTTGGTGAGTAGAATACATGAAGAACATCCAGAATTTATAACAAAGTGGGTAGTGGGTGGAAATGTGCTAGGGAACACTGAATTCATTGCGACTGGATGTTTTTAAGCGAACTGAAGATTTTATGTGGCACCTCTGTGCGAAGAATATGTTTCGGGGCGTGTGAGATACAGTCGATAGGAGTTGTAGGGCATGCGTGAAACGAGCGTCGTGATTTTTTGTTCTTCCAGCCTTCATGATGAGCTGATGATGGTTGTTGCACTTGCCGACGTGAATTCTCTTTTAACAAATTTCCTCGACCTAAGGCACCTATTGACTTCCCTTATGAAAGGACCCGGCTCTTTTGGAAGATACTCATACTATTAACACATGTTTGGATCTGACATCATTTCTCGACTCCAAGGGCCAACTGGCCACTGGTGTGAATTCGACTCTCATGTTATTTTGTACCCGATCTTTCATGTTGTGGCACATAGACCCACCCTGACTAAGAGAAAAAATTATGGCGCTAACAGAAGTGAAGCAAGCGATCTGAAAGCTACAGAGATCCCATAAGTACCAAATAACCAGGTTTAGCGAGCTTCACAGGTATGTACCAGTCTGGATTTCTCATACTTAAACTTTATACATGTATTTTACCCAGTGTTATTCTATACGTGGTCTCTAAAGGATTTAATTTTTTTATTACAAGAAAGATGACTCCAAGTATTGGAAAAGAATAGCTCGAGAGCCTCATCGGAAAATTCAAGAAAATGGGCCAAGTGTGAGAGGAACTGGATCAAAATCAACAAGAAAATGAAGGATATCGGGCTCTCTAAGTTTTTCATGCCCAATGACTTCATCGACTTACGCAACATAGTCAAATCGCGCACCGAGCGAGATTCGTCATTGGTCGAAGGACTAGCAGAGGTGGCAGACACAGTTCCAGGTCAGGCGCGACGGTTTATGGAACACCCGATCAAAGCTTGGGCTATGTTGCAACAGTTAAGTGCCAGTCTAGTCAAGTATCAGACACATGTGGTAGAGATAAGATAAATTTACGATGCCTCGATAGAACAGCATAGATTCCCATACGCCAACATCTGGGAGGAGTTGTTCATCAAGTGGGAAAAGTATGAGAAGAGTCACCCTCTTAAGTGATATCTTGAGATGACTCTTAGACAAAGGGACAGGAGAGAATGCCACTAGGCGAATTTTGTTTTACTTATCTACACTTCAGCCGTTATTTTTAGTTAATTTTGTGTTATAAATAGGACCATCAACCGATTATTCAAGGGTCGATGGTTGTTGCAAGAAACTCTCATTTTTTGTTTTGTTAAGAATTATTTTGGAGCTGCCTTTAATTGAGAAGTCCTTTTGTACCAAAGACAAGTTTAAGTTTTCATCAAATGTGTGTATGATTGGATGTGGAGAAGAACTATTTCCTATCTCGTCTCGTGAATGGATGCAATAACGAGTAAGAGCTATAAAATATATTGATAATTTATTTGATGCAATGTTTTACAGTTCTTTCTTTAATGATGAAAATGAATCGTTGTGTTATTATGTGATGGATGATTAGATTTGAGTGAATTATTTTACTTGTCATTATTTATCACATGCATGTTTTCTTTTGATAATTTGTATCGCAGTCAGTAATTGGATTACTCACACGATTAACATATTAGTACTAGACCTGTGGTAGATGATCATTGCCTGAACGCTAGAGTAACGGGTTATCCCAAGCTCAGCCTCTTCTCCAGTAGTTAAACCTTTTTTTCATTTTGTTACCTAGTTGGTTTATACCAGCTTCCATCTTATATCAGTCCCACCCAAAAGAAAATGCAAAAAAAAAACAAAAAAAACGTCTGAACTGAAGGAGAAACCTTCACAAGAAAACGTAAAGCCCATTGATTAATTGGTTGTATAGCAAGATCTGGAGAACCATTCCACTATTAAACATTGTGGAGTCTAATTGGGCCTTGGTGGCGGGTTTGGTTCTTGTTGTTGAGTTAAAGGGATTTAGGACCCCTCAACAGAGCGCACCAAGGATTTATGTAGCCTTAGACAATCGACAAGAAGACTATAAATCCCACATGATTGAAGTGGAACCTAAGATTGATAATTAGCTCGTAGATATTTTGATTGATTCTAGAGATAATCATAACTATATAGATCCTAATATAGTTGACATATTTAAATTGAAGAGATTTAAGCATGAAAAGTCTTGGTTGGTTCAACTAGTCATTGTAACCAAGAGAAGAATCATTTACCTTATCAAATATTGTTTAATGAACTTGAATGGAGTCAGCACTAAGGCAGATTTGAATATCATATCACTTGGGTTGTATGATTTCTTAATTGTTATGGATTGGTTGGACAAGCATTATGATGTCCTAGACTGCTACAACAAGGATTTCATGTGCCTTGATTAGGAAGGGAATTCAAGGATAGTTCAAGGTATTCCAAGGCCTATATTTGTTAGGGAGATTTCATCATTGTAGCTGAAAATAATTTTTAGAAAGGGATGACAAATAAATGCATCCCATATGGAAGATGTAGTTGAGGATAAGGATCCAAATATTAAAGACTATTCAATTTTCAAGGAGTATGAAGATGTGTTTGGTGAAATGCCAGGATTTCCACCCAAGAGAGACATTGATTTCTCTATCGACTTAATTCATAGAGCTACCCTAGTTTCCAATAATCCCTATAGAATGAGCACACTAGAGTTGTTGAAGAATTTACAGATGCAACTATAAGATTTGTTGAAGAAGGGGTACATACACCCAAGTGTTTTTCCTTGGGGTTCCCCAGTTCTTTTTATGAAGATAATTTTCTAGGGTTGGGGTTTTGACTTCCTTAACCTTCAATTAGTGATAAGGTTTGGAGCTTCTAGAATATTATTCAAATTCCATACATGGATATCCCCACATGTTTTGAATAATGGGGGTTAATGTCTCATCCACTCATACCATGGTGGTAAACATGGTAGGTTAACATGTAAGAGGCATAAATTTTTCACATGAACTCCTATTGAGGTGATTTGTGCATCGTTGGAAAGATCTTAGTGTGTAGAATATGACATCTTCCTCTAGAGTAGGTTTGGACCCTAAAAATGTGTTGTTTGATGCCTCAAAATGGCTCTAGAAGATTCCATATGGTTTTTTTGGACCCATTTTTCCAAATTGGGACCTACTGCTAAAATGCCTTTGCAAGTTGATTCCTCCAATTTTTTCCACCCAAAAAGTATCGAGATAGATGACAAATTATATAATGATCCAATCTAGATCATAAACACTCAATCATTTAATTCATGTAAGAGGTTGGGTGAGAAAGTCATCCCACTTAGTTATGACATCACGGCTTGAGTGTAAACTTCCTTGGGGGAAGAATAAGAGTCAAGAAAGCATGGGAGGAGAAGTAAATTCAAGTAGGGAGGAAGGAGTTTCTTTACAACTCAACAGGAAGTGAGGAAAATTTGGAAAGAGTAGGAAACCATAGTGGGTTTTGAAGACAGCTTATTAAAGTTGGTAATTATGTTTAGAATGGGGTTGCCATGCATGGAAGTAATTTTCTACTAAGAAATCACTGAAAGAGAATTTGTAAATGATGTGTGAGCACTCTTGTTGCGGCTAGATTTCCTAGAGACCCCAACTAAGAGATTCCTAACTGGTCTTTTTTCTATCCCTGGAGGGGATGGATATTGTCCAAGGCACTACAATACACAGAAGGAAATATCATCCCTTGGGTTGTGAAGACTGAAGGGGAAGAGAGTTGGGCAGTTGGGATGGTTGTAGGAGTCACGTTACTATTTTTTAGTGGGTTTTGAGTTGTTATATTGGACTGTGGACACCCATAAGAGCTTGTCCATCCTTATGGAATCATAACCCCAAATTGGGGGTGGCTTTTTGCAAAAATAATTCATGCAAAAAATCCTACGGTTGGGTGGAATGTCCGTCATTTGCAACCGATTTTGTAAAACATTTTCAAAAGATAAGCATTTTAATCATTGTGTCATTTACAATTTTAATGTTATCATTGAATGATTAATATACTATATATTTTGTATGTATTAATGTTGTTGTGCATGTTTAAATAATATGCATTCACAAAATTAAAATATTTGATAGTCACATAAATCATTTTGGTTATGTTGTGTGAATGCATTCCTATTAAATGGTCTCAGATTTATTTATTCCATTGATTTTAGTAATAATGTGGCCCAACAAGGAAGTTGGGTATGTTACACCCTAGGAAAATTCACTATGGCTTCCACTTCACAATCCACGATTAGGCGAACAACCCTCGATCGGGACTACATGTATGGGCAAGGAAACAAAGCCCGAAATTTCATAGAGAAGTGTCACCACTTTGCTTCAAAACTCCCATGCACGTAATAATCCAACAAACATCAAAACAAATGAAGAGGGGATATCACTCCACCTGACCTTGTGTGATCTCATGCTTGACACATGTGTTAGAGGAGATTTCCCATCAAGCACACCTTGCTACTAATGGATTTTTTCACTTATTAATGTATTCCTAGTTTTGGTTTTATGGCCTCAGAGATTTTACTCTTCAATTGATCTGTAAATTATCGTGGATATTCCACTGGAACAGTTCATCACAACAGATCTAATAAAATACTGAAATCTTTATGATTGAGGTTAATTTATGTTATATCTCTAGAATATTTAGTTATTGATAAAATAGATAAAATGTAGAAAAATTAGAGAACAGTCAAACACATTCACACCACCCACAAATAAACAAAACATATGACATGGGAAACCCAAGACAGGAGAAAACCAACTAGAAGGTGAGGCTACTATGCTTGTTTTTATCCAATAAAGAAATGATGCAAGTACAAAGAAAGAGGCACCCTCTATGGAGTTTCCTTTGACATGTGGCCTATATGGCTGCTATAGAATATATCATCCTCTGTTATCCTCACATAATACGACTCTCAAATGTTTTTCTTAGTTATGGAACAAGATACAATGCAAGAGAATCAAACCCCTTCTCTTCTTAGTGGCTCAGTATTTAACATAGCACAATAGCCATCTAGGGATAGGTTTTTTACTTCCTCAACCTTCAATTGTGATAATTTTTTGGACCTTCTAGAATGTTCCTAGAAAGTCCACCACGTTGCTAGCCCCACATGTCTACGTAATGAAGGTTGATGCATCCACTCGCATCATGGTGATCAATATGGTAGGTCAACTTGCAAGAGACATAACTTTTTGATGTGAACTTCGATTGAAGAGTGATCTGCATCCTTGGAAAGGTATCAACGTGTAGAATTCATAATATTCCATTATAATAAGATTTGGACCCAAAAAAAGGTCGTTTGATGCCTCAAAATGGCTCCAAATGATTTCTGATTATTTTTTGGACCCAAATTTCCAAATTTGGACCAGCCATCGAAATGGCCCTGCAAGTTGTTTCCTCCAACTTTTCCACCCAAAAAGTAGTGAGAAAGATGAGAAATAATATAATGCTCCAAATTGGATCATACCTCCCCATTTAGGGAGGCTTTTGGTCCCCAAAATATTTATTGAATGAGGTCAAGAATTTTTTCCTCTAACTTCTCCCTGGAGTTCCATTTTTCTTTGCAATGAAGTTGTCCTTTCAACCCAATATTCCAAAGGTCACAATGCCCCTATCTTGTAGTTCTACACTGCTTCTACAAAACTATGTCTTTTTCCAACTTTGCCTAAGCATATGGTACTAAATCTTTGTTGGCACAGAGGCAGATCCAGGGTTCATCTCCAAGAGCGCACCAACAAGCCCTAAATACTGGCCCTTTCAGAAACACCTGCGAAGCAGATGCAGTCTCACTTGAACCATCTATGGGGGGGTTGCAGGACAGATATGTCTACAACCAAAGGAAATATCAAGTGGATCTAATACTTAGAACAATACAGCATGCCTTGATCACTTATCATCTTAGATCTACTCCACATAACTGTCTATCAGATCTAACACAGTAATGCAATAGAAATATATCAATAACAAAGAACAGAACACCAATCACACATACGACACAAGATATACGTGGTTCACCCTCTCTCTAGGGATACGTCCACATAATTGTGCTTTATAATGTATTAAGATGAAGCATACAATTCTTGTATGTGCTCTTAGATAGCATATTGTTGGCACAGGGGCAGACCCAGGGTTCAACTCCAAGAGCACACCAACAAGCCCTAACTATTGGCCCTTTCGAAAACACCTGCGAAGAATATGCAGTCTCACCCGAAGAAATTATGAGGGGGTTGTAGGATAGGGATGTCTACAACCAAGGGGAATATCAAGTGGATCTAACACAGGAACAGCACAGCATTCATATATCACTTATCATCTTAGATATATTCTGCACATCTACTTATCATATCTAAAACAGTAATACAATCACAGTATATCAATGACAGAGATAAAATACCAATCACAGACAACACAAGATGTACGTGGTTCACCCTCTCTCTAGGGCTACATCCACAAAATTGTGCTTTATAATATATCAAGATGAAGCATACAGTTCTTGTATGCACTCTTAGCTATCAAATATCTTCTCTTCTCCTCTCTTTCTCTTCCCTCCCTACGCACCCAGTTGCAGGGTTGATCTTCGCACCTAGCTGAAGATCTTACAATACCAAAAGGTTCTCACACTTAGCACTTCTCTCTCACACAACAGTAATCTCTCACAAAAATACCACTAAATCGACAACAATATCGTACCAACCAAAAGTACCAAACCAAACTAGGCCCTCATGACCTTTATTTATACATTACAATCACTTCACCGACATCCTTAGTCTGAAACCTAGGTGTCAAAACACTAGGTGTCTAAAACCCTAGGTCAACTTGACCCGCGTTTTCCGGGATTCGCCAGCCTGTCTTTCCTTTCTTCTCCCGCGGTGCTCCAAACCATCCAATGGTGGATTTTTCCACTTGTTGACTTGTCCACGATCCTTCTTCCTTGCTTATCTATCGTTCTTGATCTCCTCATCCAACGGCTTGCTTTCTCAGACTTCACTCCATCTTTTGTGCTCTTTTTCTCACTTCAACCAAATAAGAGTCACTGTGTCTTAAGCGAAGTTCGCATTTTGCCTTTTCTTCCTTGATATTCACTTGATTTCCTAACCAAGGGCCAACAGGCCCCCAACACTCACCTGTGAATTGTCCTGAGGCACTTCAGATCTGATCCTTCTATTTTACTTCAACTTCTGATTGCGCAGTGCAACCTCTGCTTTCTTCTCTATGGCTCCTTTTCCTCCTTTGTGCAGACTGTCTTTTTTGTGTCTAGTACCCAGTTTCAACTGCACCTGGTACCTAGACCCTTTTCTTCATGCTTCTACTGAGAGCTGCAAGGCATCTGGTCATCATAGTACAACTTCAGCTAGCTCCCATTCACTAATCCTTCCTTCCATTCTCCATTCAATGTTTTCAATTGCGCAGCTCCTCCCTCTGTAACATAAGTGATCCTGTATGGCCCTAGCCAATGCGTTCTGAACTTCCCAAGATGTTTGATGAACTTACTATCATATATCAGGACTAGATCACCTTGTTTAAATGCATTCTTCTTAATGTGCCTATCATGGTAGGCCTTATCTCTTTCCTTCTATACTTGTTGATGGAATCCTCCAATAAATCTATCTTACTCCAATTCAACCAATTGTCCAATTCTCTCTCGAACAACGCCTTGTCGTCCATATTTGTAAAGGCAGCAATCCTCAGGCTTGGTACCAAATATTCCATTGGAATAACAGCTTCAAGACCATATACTAACTTAAAAGGTGTCTTCATTGTCATCTTCTTGCAAGTGGTTCTATAGGCCCATAATACTATTGGTACTCTTAAATACCAATCATCCATGTTCACATTGCAAATCTTGTCAGCGTTGTCTCCAAGATTTTATTGAATGCTTCAACTGTCCCATTTTCTTGTGGATGGTAAGGTGTGCTCTTCTGATGGTGGACTGGAAATTTTTCAGTCAGGGCTTCAATTGTCTTATTTATGAAGTTTGTGCCTTGATCACTCATAAGGATCTTTGGGCATACAAACCTGGTTATGATGTCATAAAATATGAAGTGTGCAGCTGTAGTTATGCTACAATCCTTGATTGCTCTTGCTTCAGCCCATCTATTCAAGTACTCTGTTGTTGTAATTATGTACCTTGCTCATGTATGCTTTCCTGGTGGATTTATAGGTCCAACAAAGTCAATGGCCCATTTTTCAAATTCTTGTAGGGTCAGTTGTGGGGCTAATGGAATTTCATCTCTTCTGAATGGTTTCCCAACTCTTTGGCATACATCGCAGGCTCTGGAATAGTCTTTAGCATCTATGTGTAAGGTAAGCCACCAAAGGCGAGCTCTTAGAAACTTATGCGTAGTTTCTTTTCTTACATAATGCCCTCCTACGATGCCTTCATTAGCTTCGGCAAGGATCATTGGTCACTCTGCCTCCATAACACATCTTCTCAATATCTCATCAGGTCCCATCTTGTATAGATGTCCAGCTATAAGTGAGAAGTCTGCAATGCGCACTACTATTTGTTTCTTCTGATGAATTGTGTACTCACTAGGTGCCATTCCTATTGATAGGAACTGGACTATCTCTATGAAGTGGTCATTGATCTTTCTAATGGCCAGTAGCTGTGCATCCTCTAAACTGGTCGGATCTTCACCATGTTCTAACCTTGACAAGTGGTCAGGACCTTTGTTCATTCTCCTTGGCTTTACTATGATCTCAAAATCATATTCTTGAAATTGCAGAAGCCATCTGCATATTCTTCCCCCCAACACTAGCTTGTTAAATAGGTATTTCAGCGTTGAGTGATCAGTAAACATTTTGAAGTGTCCTACCAACAAGTAGTGGCAAACTTTCTGCAATGCATACACCATGGCTAACCCTTCTTGCTATGTAGTGGTGTAATTAATCTCAGTAGTTGATAGCTTCCTACTAGAAAAGGCTAATGAGTGGTCAATATCTCCTCCTCCAAGTTGTGCTAACACAGCTCCTAAAGCAATGGAAGATGCATCGACATGCACATGAAATTCCTAGGTCCAGTCTGGGAAAACCAAAATAGGCGCAGTAACCATTTTTGGTTTCAGTGTGTCGAAGCTCTGCTGGCATTCTTCTGTCCAACTAAACTGACAATCTTTCTTCAACAGCTTCTCCATGGGTGTTGTAATCTAAGCATATCCTTTAATGAATTTCCTGTAGCATCATGTGTGTCCTAACGTAGTGTGCAGCTGCTTAACTGAAGTAGGAGGGGCTAGATCAACTATAATGGCGATCTTGGATGGATCTACCAGCAATCCTTGCTTACATACAATATGTCCTAACAGAACTCCAAATGGTGAAAAGAAAATGCATTTCTTTAGGTTCAAGGCAATTTGACACTGCCTGCATTTATCCAACATTAGCCTTAGACATTCAATATGATTTTTCAATAAACTAAAAACAGTCCAATCATCAAAATATGCTTCTAGGAATTTATGCATAAATTCCTTGAATGCTTCGACCACCACCCTAGAAAATATGGTTAGGGAATTCTTCAATCCAAATGGCATCACTATATACTAATAGGATCCCCATTCTGTTGCAAATGTGGTCTTATGGCGATCTTCCTTGGTAATACGGATCTGATGGTATCCTGAAAATCCATCTGTAAAAGAATATACTTCCTGGCCTCCCACATTATATAACACTTCGTCGGTAAATGGTGTAGGGAAGGGGTCATGCAAACAAGCATCATTCAGATTACTGAGATCTACGCATATCATGATCTCTCATGTTTTCTTGTCTTGCACCACCATAGGGCTTATCCATTCTGACTCTTTGACAAGCTCTATAATCCCTTCTTCCAACATTTTGTCGAGCTCAATTTTCACTTTCTCCTTATATTTAGGGTTTAGTCTGTAAGGTCTCTGTTTGACTGGTCTAGCATTTGGCTTCAAAGGAATCCTCATTTCACCCATAGGCCCTTTAATTCCCTTCATATCAGTGAACTTGGTTGGAAACAAGTCTTGACATTCATGCAGTAACTCTATAATTTTGTCAATGGTAGCAGCATCCCAATAATCTCCAACATTTGCAAAATTTGGTGTCTGCTCTATTCCAATATTGACTTTCTTAATCTTAATCGGTTGTCCAATAAATGGTAGCTCCACTCCTAGTCCTTCCACATCCCTCTGGCCTTCTATTTCTACGATGTTCACCTTCCTCGGATCATCGTCTTCACCGACATTGATGTTGTAATAGCCTTGCAGTTTCTGGAGAGGCGCAGACCATTCATCCTCTTCCTGGTCTAAGGGAAGGCTAGATACCTCCTCAAATACTTTCTATCTCACAATATGTAGTGCTTGATCTACTGAAGGATATTGACTTTCAAATAAGAAGGTGGTTACAAAATTATGAGTCATATCTTGCCAATCTGTAGTGATGAGGTGTAGCTCTGCTTGAAGGTACCAATTGATAGGTGTCATGTCCAGCGTGTTGATGAATTTGTGTACCCATTGTTCTTGAGGAATGTTGCTCCAGAATTCCTCACAGCTTCGCACATGGTCCTTTAGGCAGCTTTGACCTGTGTATCGAACTGTGTAGCCTTCTACTTGTGCTGAGAAGCGCATTGTCATCAGGGTACGACACTATATCCAATCGGTAATGTTACTTTTGTGTCCCCAAAACCATATTCCTGGTGTGGCTTTCAAGGCCTCATCCATCGCCAATAATATTTGTTGCATTGGTACACTCTCTTCAAAGTTTGACAAGAAGGTTTCTAAAGGATTCAAACCATCAAAGGTGGGAAAGTTACTAACTGTTATGCCAATCCATCGAACTTCTCTAGTTAATCTAACACATCTTCTTGTAGATACTTCATACATCTTATTCTGTCATTTCTCCAGTGATTCTTCTGAGTCTGATGAACATGCGCTATCACTTCGCCAGATTAAGTTTCCATCGGCTGTGGGATTAATGTAATCATGTTGTTTGGATGTTAGCTTGTATATGTTTTCCAGTGCATATGTGTGGTCTTCTTCTCTGATAGGTTCTGTGTACCGTTGACCTTCATCTGGATCTAAAGGTGCGATGACCCTAAGTCCATATTTTTCAAAAGTCATACGTCTCTTCTTTAAATCAACCACAGTGGAATTATTAAAGGCCCAATCAATTCCTAACAGCGCGGGGTAAGGAGAGTTGTCATCAACAATATCAATTACCTCAAAATCTGCAAATGTTCTTACTCCATCAATGTCCACAGGGACATGTTCTAATCAGCCAAATGAACTTATAGCTTGTTGGTTAGCCATCCTAACCTGATAGGGGAATAGATCAACTTTGGTTTTCCCATCAATACTCAGGTTTGCTTCTCCATGACATTGACCTCCGACCCTAAGTCAAGGACTACATAGTCTATCGCATACTCTCCTATTTGAGAATTCAAATGTAATTCCTTATTTGTCCTTCTCTTCTTACTGATTTGGTGTACTGCCCTATTCAGTAAAGGATCTATCTTTCCTAGCTCATATTGTCTGACTAAATTTTGTAATTCTTGTACAACGCTCTCATATTGAACCAACTTAATACAAGTATACAAAAATTCCATGAGCTTGCTTACCTCTTTTCCTTCTTTTGGTGAAGCAGAATGGTCAAATTCCAGAGGCATTCCATATTCTCTCACTTCTGGTCTTTTCTTTGATGAAGAACCCTGGGGTCCTCTGAATTAATTTCTTGCTTCCTCAAACGTTTGTCTTTATCTCTTTGCATCGAACATTTGTGTCTTCTCTGTAGCCTTCCTGATTCCTGAGTATTCTATAATATTCCCTTGGGTCAGTATGTCTTCTCCTGTAACAACGCCTCCTCTGGTTATAATAGCAACTCTAGGGTCTTCTCCACGAGGCTCAGCATATATCAATTGCACTTGCAGGTTCTGCTGAGGTCCCCATCTCTCCTGAAGCTTAGCTAGCAACACTGGACAATATTCTATAACATGTTCAAACGAGCTACAGTAGATGCAAGTGGTTCAAGGGTTCTGACAATCCCTTGTGAGGTGTCCTAGTTGTGCATAGTTATAATAGATGATTTGTCCACGGCCTCGACCCATTCCTCCTCCTTGTCCTCTTCCTTTGAATCCACCATGAGGATTGAAGTTTCCTCTCCTAGGAGAGTTATATTGCGTAGTGTTTCCTTCTTGTTGTAATTCACCTTGAATTTTGTATATGTCTCTTGACCTTTCATGCATGAGATTGTAAGCCCTACAATCTCTATCATCATGTCCCACAGACTTGTAGAACGTGCAATACAAATTTGTAGGTGTATGGACATAATTTTTCATGTAGTAGCACTCACCAGGGTGATTTTTGTTTCTGCATACCTCGCACCAAGGTAAGGTGACTTGCTTCAAAGGGCTCGGAGCTTCAGAAGCCAAGTATTCATCGAATAGGGGATAGTGTTCCTTGTCATGGCCTTCTGATCTGCATCTGATACACCGGATGTCTTCTCTTTTATCTTTTCCCTTATATTTCTTCATGTCTTCGACTTGTAGAGACAAAATGGTTAGTTGACTCAAGATCTGGCTCATACCTGAGCTGGATGCTCCCATAGAGGTTGATTCGAGCTTCATGGTGATCTCTAACGCCTCAGACTGCAAAGAAATATTTTGTTGCATCAGAGGGACTCTGATGTGTGGCAAGAGCTCAACAATGAACCATTATTTGTTATGTTCATCTAGGATTTGAAAATTCAACCGGCATCTTAAGGTTTTGAATCTCTAATTGAACTCCCAAATAGGTTCGACCTCCTTCTACTTGATCTCTTTGAGCTCTGTAATACATTGTGACTCTAATTTGGGTTTCTTGAACTCTGCAATCAGCGCACTCTTAATCTGATTCAGTGTCTTAGGGTGTGAAAGTCCCTGAACAAGCTTCATGTACCAGCTCAGTGCGCGATCCCTTAGAGTGGCACTGAACTATGTTCTTTTGACAGCTTCATCGATGACATTTTTAATATTCCATATGGCTTCACATAGGAACCAGTGTTGATCAGGATCTTCAAATCCATCTCCCCTAAAAATAGGAAGCCTCATCTCATCTGCCATAGATTTTCCTAGGGTTCCTGACTGAATGTGTGGTGGACTACTATTGACAGTGCTCTGGACACTCTGGTGACTGGGATTACTCTAGTTTCTTAATACTACTGAATCAACAGGAGGGATAGCAGTACTTACTTCGATGGTCTGCGCAGTTTCTTAGGTTTCAAGTTCTTCCCGGCGAATCTCTTCAGCTTTTCCTTATTTTGTCTCGGTAGGTTCTGAATGCTCTTCGTCCGTCAGATCTTCCTCTTCTCCACTATAGAAACCCTCCTCCCCATAGTTCTGCTTGAATAGGTTCACAAGGTGAACTTCTTTGAACACTCTCCCACTGTGTGTATGTCCCGCTTCTGTGTCACTGTCATTGTCTGAATTCTTGAACATTAGCCTTTCTAGGTCTAACCAATCTATTGTATCTTCAAGATGTTCTTCTCATGCGATAGCATCTTGAGTCTCAACTTCAAAAATTTTAAAAATTTTCCTCTGGGTCCCTTAAATAAATATCTCTCAGCTTGGTTGTATGACTCTACTATGTCGACAACAAACTTTGTGATGTACCCTCCAATGGTGCTATCAAAATAGTGATCTACTACTCGTGATATGGCATTATCAACTCTCTTGACCTTCTTGATCAGCTCCGACATCCAAACCACATGGGGTCTAGATCGAATCTCGAACTGGGTATCTGCTAATCTAGCTAGCCACTCGTATAGCTCCTGATGGATTCCCCCAAAGAAAATTTTGTGTATATCAGTGAAGAATATATTTCTCCAACCAATCCTCTGTACTAAGATTAGGGTTCTTGTTCTGGGCTTCAGCAAAGTCCTTTTCTTGATCCTCTATCCACTTTTGAATCTTTGTCTTCGATGGAAACCACCTTGACATTCCCTCAAGAATATTCTGGTCCCGACAACGAAACCATTTGTTGGCACAGGGGCAGACCCATGGTTCATCTCCAAGAGCGCACCAATAAGCCCTAACAACTGGCCCTTTCGGCAACACCTGCGAAGCATATGTAGTCTCACCCGAAGCATTTATGAGGGGGTTTTAGGACAAGGATGTCTACAACCAAGGGGAATATCAAGTGGATCTAACACAGGAACAACACAGCATTCATATATCACTTATCATCTTAGATCTATTCTGCACATCTACTTATCAGATCTAAAACAGTAATACAATCACAGTATATCAATGACATAGATAAAATACGAATCACTCACAACACAATATGTATGTGGTTCACCCTCTCTCTAGGGCTACATCTACAGAACTGTGCTTTATAATATATTAATATGAAGCATACAGTTCTTGTCTGTGCTCTTAGCTAGCAGATCTCTTCTCTTCTCCTCTCTTTCTCTCCCCTCCCTACGCACCCAGCTGCAAGGTTGATCTTCGCACCCAGTTGAAGATTTTACAATACCAAAAGGCTCTCACACTTAGCACTTCTCTCTCACACAAAAGTAATCTCTCACAAAAATACCACTAAATCGAAAGCAATATCGTACCAACCAAAAGTACCAAACCAAACTAGGCCCTCATGACCTTTATTTATACATTACAATCACTTTACCAACATCCTTAGGCCGAAACCTAGGTGTCAAAACCCTAGGTCAACTTGATCCACGTTTTCTGGGCTTCACCAGCTTGTCTTTCCTTTCTTCTCGCGCGGTGCTCCAAACCATCCGATGGTGGATTTTTCCACTTGTTGACTTGTCCATGATCCTTCTTCCTTTCTTATATGTCATTCTTGATATCCTCATCCAACGGCTTGCTTTCTCAAACTTCGCTCCATCTTTTCTTCTCTTTTGCTCACTTCAACCAAAATAACAGTGACTGCGTCTTACGCGAAGTTCGCATTTTGCCTTTTCTTCCTTGATCTTCGCTTACTTTCCTAACCAAGGGCCAATACAGATCTTCTCTCTTCTCCTCGTTATCTCTTCCCTCCCTGCACACCCATCTGCAAGGTTGATCTTCACACCCAGCTGAAGATCTTACAATACAGAAGGCTCTCATACTCAGCACTTCTCTCTCACTCAATATTACTCACTCAAACACACAATGACAAAGACAACAATAATGATCATAATATCAACAAAAACCCAACCCAGGTCCTTTAGACCTCTATTTATACATTACAATATCTCACCGACATCCTTAGGTCAAAACCTAGGTGTCACAAACCCTAGATACCAAAACCCTAGGTGTCTAAAACCCTAGGTCAACTTGACCCACATTTTCAAGGCTTTGCCAGCTTATCTTTCCTTCCTTCTCGCGTGATGCTCCAAAGCATCCAACGGTGGCTTTTCTACTTATTGAGTTGTCCACGATCATTCTTTCTTGCTAATATGTCGTCCTCGATCTACTTGTTCAATGGCTTGCTTCCGTTTACTTCGCTTTATCTTTTCTTCTCTTTTGCTCACTTCGACCCAGTAATCAGACACTGTGTCTTCCACACAGTTCACATTTTTCCTTGTCTTCCTTGATCTTCGCTTACTTTCATAACCAAGGCCCAACAGGCCCCCAACACTCACCTATGACTCGTCCTGAGGCACCTCAAATCTGACCTTTCTATTTTACTTCGACTTCAGACTGCATAGTGCAGCCTTTGCTTTCTGCTCTATGCCTCCTTTCCTTCCTTGTGCAGATTGTCTTTTGTGTGTTTGTTACCCAATTTCAACTGCACCTGGTACCTACAACCTTTTCCTTGTGCTTTTACTTAGAGCTACGGGGCAGTTGGTTGTCATAATACAATTTCAACCGATTCCCATTCACTAATCCTTCCTTCCATTCTCCCTTCAATGTCTTCAACTGCGCAGCTCCTCCTTCTGTAACATAGGTGATCTCATATGGCCTAAGATAATGCATTCTAAACTTCCCAGGATGTTTTATGAACTTACTGTCATATACCAGTACTAGATCACCTTGTTTAAATGCCTTCTTCTTGATGTGCCTGTCATGATAGGCATTCTCTCTTTCCTTTTGTACCTGTTGATGGAATCCTGCAATAAATCTATCTTCTTCTAGTTCGACCAACTGTGCAAGCCTTTCTCGAACAGTGCCAGTGTCATCCATATCTGTGAAGGCATAAATTCTTAGGCTTGGTACCAAATATTCCATTGGGACAATGGCGTCAAGACCATACACCAACTTAAAAGGGGTATGCATTGTTAGCTTCTTGCAAGTGGTTCTATAGGCCCATAGTACTGCTGGTACTCTTAAATCCCAGTCATCCATGTTCACACTGCAAATCTTCGTCAACGTTGTCTCCAAGATCTTGTTGAATGCTTACACTGTGCCATTTGCTTGTGGATGGTGCTCTTCTGGTGATGGACTGTGAATTCCTCAATCAAGGATTCAACTGTTTTGTTTATGAAATGTGTGCCTTGATCGCTCATAAGGATCTTTAGGCATCCAGATATGGTTATGATGTCATCAAGTATGAAGCATGTAGTTGTAGTTTCACTACAGTCCTTTACTTCTCTTGCTTTGGCCCATCTCGTCAAGTAATTTGCCGCAATAATTATGTGACTTGCTCATGTGCGCTTTCCTGGTGGGCTTATAGGTCCCACGAAATCAATGGCCCATTTCTCAAATGCTTGTACAGTCAGTTGAGGTGCTAATTGCATTTCATCTCTTCTAGATGGTTTCCCAACACGTTGGCATACATCGCAGGCTCTGTAATAGTCTTTAGCATCTCTGTGTAAGGTAGGTCACTAAAGGCCAGCTCTAAGAACCTTTTGTGTAGTTTCTTTCCCTACGTAATGTCCTCCTGCGATGCCTTCATTAGCTTCTGTGAGGATCAATGGTCGTTCTGCCTCCATAACACACCTTCTCAATATCTCATCAGGTCCCATCTTCTATAGTTGTCTAGCTATAAGTGAAAAGTCTGCAGCGCGCACTGCTAGTTGTTTCTTCTATGGAATTGTATAATATCTAGGTGTCATTCCTGTTGATAGGAATAGGACTATTTCTGTGAAGTGGTCATCAATATTTCTAATGGTCAGTAACTGTGCATCTGGTAGCACATCCTCCAAACCGGTCGGCTCTTCGCTATGTTCCAACATTGACAAGTGGTCAGGACCTTTGTTCATTTTTCCTGGCTTTACTACGATCTCAAAGTCATATTATTGAAATAGCAGAAGCCATCTGCATATTTTCCCCCCCAACACTAGCTTGTTGACTAGGTATTTCAACGCGTAGTGATTATTTAACATTTTAAAGTGCCCTCCCAACAAGTAGTGGTGAAATTTATGCAGCGCATACACCATGGCTAACCCCTCTCACTCAGTAGTGGTGTAATTGATCTCAGCAATTGATAGCTTCATGCTAGAAAAGGGTAAAGGATGGTCAATATCTCCTTCCCCAAGTTGTGCTAACACTGCTCCTAAGACAATAGAAGACGCATCGACATGCACATGAAACTCGCTCCAATCTGGGAAGACCAGAATAGGCACAGTAACCATTTTTTGTTTCAGTGTGTCGAAGCTCTACTGGCACTCTTATGTCCAATGAAATTGACAGTCTTTCTTCAAAATCTTCTCCATGGATGCTATAATCTGGGCATATCCTTTAATGAACTTCCTGTAGTATCCTATGTGTCCTAGCACAGTGCGCAGTTGTTTGACTAAAGTAAGAGGGGGTAGATCAACTATAATGGCAATTTTAGATGGATCTACCAGCAATCCCTGCTTGCATACAATGCGACCTAATAGCACTCAAAATGGAGAGAAAAAGATGCATTTCTTCAGATTCAAGGCAATTTGACACTGCCTGAATTTGTCCAACATTAGCCTTAGACATTCAATATGATTTTTCAATAAACTAAAAATAGTCCAATCATCAAAATAGGCTTCTAGAAATTTATGCAGAAACTCCTTGAATGCTTCAACCACCACCCTAGAAAAGATGGCTAGGGCATTCTTCAATCTAAATGGCATCACTGTATACTGGTAGCATCCCCATTATTTTTCAAATGTAGTCTTATGGCAATCTTCCTTGGCAATCCAGATCTGATGGTATCCCGAGAATCCATCTGTAAAAGAGTATGCCTCCTGGCCTCCCACATTATCTAACACTTTGTCAGTGAATGGTGTAGGGAAGGGGTCATGTAAACAGGCATCATTCAGCTTCCTGAGATCTACATAGATCCTGATCTCTCATGTCTTCTTGTCTTGCACCACCATAGGGTAATCTATTATGTTTCTTCGACAGGTTCTATAATTCTTGCTTCCAGCATTCTGTCGAGCTCAATTTTCACTTTCTCCTTATATTTAGGGTTCAATATATAGGGTCTTTGTTTGACTGGTCTTGGATATGGTTTCAAAGGGATCCTCATCTCTCCCATAGGCCCTTTAATTCCCTTCATATCAGTGAACTTGGTTGGAAACAAGTTTTGATATTCATGCAGTAATTCTATAATCTTGTCAATAGTGGCAACATCCTAATAATCTCCAACATTTGCAAGCTTCGGTGTTTGTTATGTTCCAATATTGACCTTTTTAATCTTGATTGGTTGTCCAATGAATGGTAACTCAACTCTTGGTCCTTCCACATCTCTTTGGCCTTCTGTTTCTACAATGTTCACCTTCTTAGGATCATTGTCTTCATCAGCATTGATGTTGTAACAGCCTTACAGTTTCTGCAAAGGCGCAGTCCATTCGTCCTCTTCTTGTTCTAAAGGGGGGCTAGAGGCCTCCTCAAATACTTTATGTCTTACAATCCGTAACGCTTGATCTACTGAAGGATATTGACTTTCAAATAAGAAGGTGGTTACAAAATTCTAAGTCATACCTTCCCAATCTGCAGTGATGAGGCGCAGCTTTGCTTGAAGGTAACAATTGATAGGGGTTGTGTCTAGTGTGTTAATGAACTTGTGCACCCACTACTCTTGAGGAATGGTTCTCCACGATTCCTCACAACTTCGCACATGGTCCTTTGGGTAGCTTCGACCTGTGTACCGAACTTCGCAACCTTCCACTTGTGCTAAGAACCATGTGGTCATCAGGGTATGACATTGTACCCATTCTGTAATGTTGTTTTTGTGTGTCCCCCACCATCTTGTTGTGTGGATTTCATGGCCTCATCCATTGCCAAAAATATTTGTTTGTTGGTACACTTTATTCAAAGTCTGATAAGAAGGCTTCTAACGGATTCAAACCATCAAAGGTGGGTAGGTTACTTACTGTTGTGCCGATCCAGCGTACTTCCCTAGTTAATCTAGCACATCTCCTTGTAGATACTTCATACATTTTGTTCTGCCAGTTCTCTAGTGCTTCTTCTGAATCTGATGAAAATGCGTTGTCACTTCGCTAGATTAGGTTTCCATCAGCCATAGGATTAATGTAATCTTGTTGTCTGGTTGTTAGTTTGTATATGTTTTCCAGTTCATATCTACGGTCTTCTTCTCTAATAGGTTATGTGTATCTCTAACCTTTGTCTGGATCTAAAGGTGCAATGACCCTAAGGCCATCTCTTTCAAACGTCATACATATTTTATTTAAATCAACCACAGTGGAATTATTAAAAGCCTAATCAATTCCTAACAGAACAGGGTAAGGACAGTTGTCATCAACTATCTCAATTACCTCAAAATATGCAAACGTCCTTACTCCATCGATGTCCACAGGGACATGTTCCAATCTTCCAAAGGGGATTATTGCATGTTGATTAGCCATCCTAAGCCTGATGGGGGAATAGATCAACTTCAGTTTTCCCATCAATGCCCAGGTCTGCTTCGTCATGACATTGACCTCTGACCCTAAGTCGAGGACCACATAGTCTATATCATATTCTCCAATCTAAGCATTCAAATGTAGTTCTATATGTGTCCTTCTCTTCTTGGATAGTTGATGTACTGCTTTATTCAGTAAAGGTTCTATCCTTCCTATCTCATACTGTCTGATTAAATTTTGTAACTCTTGTACAGCACTCTCATCTTGAATCAACTTAATACAAGTATATAAAAATTCCATGAGCTTACTTACCTCTTTTCCTTCTTTTGGCGAAGCAGACTGATCAAATGCCATAGGCATTCCATATTATCTTACTTCTGGCCATGTCTTTGATGAAGAGCCTTGGTCTGCTTTGAACTCTTTTCTTGCCTCCTCAAATACTTGTCTTTTTTTCTTTGCATCAAAAGTTTGGGTCTTCTTTGTAGCTTTTATGACTCCTGAGTCTTCTGTATTCTTCCCTTGGGTCAGTCTGTCTTCTCCTGTAACAGTGACTCTAGGGTCTTCTCCATGAGGTTCAGCGTATATCAATTTCACTTACGGGTTCTGCTAAGGTCCTCGTCTTTCCTGAAGCTTAGCCAGCAATTCTGGACATTCCTCGATAACATGCTCGAAGGAGTTGCAATAGATGCAAGTGGTACAATGGTTCTGACATTCCCTTGCTAGGTGTCCTGGCTACGCACATTTATAACAGATTATCTGTCCTCAGACTGACCCATACCTCCTCCTCCTCCTCATCCTCTGAATCCACCATGAGGATTAAAGTTTCCTCTCCCAGGGGATTTATACTACGTGGTGTTTCCTTCTGGCTGACCTTCGCCTTGAATTTTGTATATGTCTCTTGACCTTTCATGCATGAGATCGTAAGCCCTACAATCCCTATCATCATGTCCCACGGACTTACAGAACGTGCAATACAAATTTGTGGGTATCTGAACATACTTTTGCATGTAATAGAACTCACCGGAGCGATGTTTATTTATGCATACCTCGCACCAGGGTAAGGTGACTTGCTTCAAAGGGCTCAGAGCTCCAGAGGCCAAGTATTCATGGAATAGGGGACAGTGTTCCTTATCATGGCCTTCTGATCTGCATCTGACACACCAAATGTCTTCTCTTTGATCTTTTCCCTTGTCTTTTTTCATATCTTCGACCTACAGAGACAAACTAGTTAGATGACTCAAGATTTGACTCATCCCTGAACTAGATTATCCCATAGGGTTTGATTCTAGATTCATGGCGATCTCCAGTGCTTCAGCTTGCGAAGCAATTTTCTGTTGCATCAAAGGAACTCTGATGTGTAGTAAGAGGGAAGCAATGAACCATTCTTTGTTCTGCTCATCTGAGATCTGAAAAGTCAATCGTCTTGTTAAGGTCTTGAATCTTTGATTGAATTCCCAAACGAGTTCGGCTACCTTCTACTTGATCTCTTTCAGCTCTGTAATACATTATGATTTCGATTTAGATTTCTTGAATTCTGCAATCAATGCATTCTTGATCTGATTCAGCGGCTTAGGCTATGCAATTCCTTGGACAAGCTTCATGTACCAACTCAGTGCGTGATCCCTTAGGGTAGTACTAAATTGGGTTCTTTTAACAACTTCGTCAGTGACATTTTTAATATTCCATACGGCTTCACATAGGAACCAGTGTTGATAAGGGTCTTCAAACCCATCTCCTCTAAAAATAGGGAGCCTCATCTCATCTGCCATAGATCTTCCTAGGGTTCCTAACTAAGTATGTGGTGGACAACTAGTGACAATGCTTTGAATGCTCTGGTGGCTTGTATTACTCTGATTTCTTAATGTTGTTGAATCAACAGGAAGGATAATAGTACTTACTTCAGCAGTTTGCGCAGTTCCTTAAGTTTCTGGCTCTTCCCAACGAGGTTCTTCAGCTTTCCTTTCCTCTGTCCCAGTAGGTTCTAAATGCTCTCCGTCCGTCAAATCTGCCTCTTCTCCACTGTAGAAACCCTCATCCCCGTAGTTCTGCTTGAACAGGTTCACAAGATGAACTTCTCTAAATGCTCTCCCACTGTGCGTATGTCCAACCTCTGTGTCATTGTCTCTCTCTAAATTCCTGAACATTAGCTTCTTCAAATCCAACCAATCTACTGTATCTTCAAAATGTTCTTCTCATGCAATAGCATCTTGATTCTCAACTTTAGAAAGCGTAAAAAAATTCCTCTAGGTCCCTTGAAGAAATATCTCTCGGCTTGGCTATATGACTCTACTCTGTCAACAACAAACTCGGTGATGTACCCTCCAATGGTGCTATCAAACCAGTGATCTACTGCTCATGATACGGCGTTATCAACTCTCTTGACCTTCTTGACCAGTGTCGACGTCCAAACCCCATGAGGTCTAGATCTGACCTCAAACTGGGTATTTGCTAACCTAGCTAACCACTCATATAACTCATGATGGACTCCTCCAAAGAAAATTTCATGTATATCAGTAAAGATATAACTCTCCAACCAATCCTCTGTACTAAGATTAGGGCTCTTGTTCTAGGCTTCAGCGAAGTCCTTTTCTTGATCCTCTATACACTTTTGAATCTTTGTCTTTGATGGAAACCACCTTGACATTCCCTCAAGAAGATTCATGTCTTCACAACGAAACCATTTGTTGGCACAGGGGAAGACCCGGGGTTCAGCTCCAAGAGCACACCAACAATCCCTAACTATTGGCCCTTTCGGCAACACCTGCGAAGCAGATGCAGTCTCACCCAAAGCAGCTATGGGGGGGTTGTAGGACAGAGATGTCTACAACCAAAGGGAATATCAAGTGGATCTAATACTTAGAACAATACAACATGCCTAAATCACTTATCATCTTAGATCTACTCCACATAACTATCTATCAGATCTAACATAGTAATGCAATAGCAATATATCAATAACAAATAACAGAACACCAATCACACATACGACACAAGATATACGTGGTTCACCCTCTCTCTAGGGATATGTCCACAGAACTGTGCTTTATAATGTATTAAGATTAAGCATATAGTTCTTGCTTGCGCTCTTAGCTTGCATATCTTCTCTCTTCTCCTCGTTATCTCTTCCCTCCCTGCGCACCCAGCTGCAGGGTTGATCTTCGCACCCAGCCGAAGATCTTACAATACAGAAGGATCTTGTACTCGGCACTTCTCTCTCACTCAATATTACTCACTCAATCACACAATGACAAAGACAACAACAATGATAATAACATCAACAACAACCCAACCCAAGTCCTTTAGACCTCTATTTATACATTACAATAGCTCACTGGCATCCTTAGGTCAAAACCTAGGTGTCGCAAACCCTATATACCAAAACCCTAGGTGTCTAAAACCCTAGGTCAACTTGACCTGCGTTTTCATGGCTTTGCCAGCATGTCTTTCCTTCCTTCTCACATGGTGCTCCAAAGCATCCAATGGTGGATTTTTTCACTTGCTGAGTTGTCCACGATCCTTCTTTCTTGTTGATCTGTCATCCTCGATCTCCTTGTTCAACGGCTTGATTCATTTTACTTCACTCATCTTTTCTTCTCTTTTGCTCACTTCGACCCAGTAATCATTCACTGTGTCTTCCGTGCAGTTCACATTTTTCCTTGTCTTCCTTGATCTTCACTTACTTTCATAACCAAGGGCCAACAATCCTCTATGGAAGGTAGGACCTGCTCCTCCTCCTGATCCAACATGGAGGGCTCATAGACTTTGAGATTCTCCACATTCACTACTGAGTAAATGTGCATGTATGGGGGTAGACTAAGTATGTAGGCATTATCTCCCACCTTTTATAATACCCCAAAAGGACCATACTGCAGAGCCTTGATATTCTTACTAGGACCCTATAGTCTTTCCTTATTCGGTTGTAACCATACTATGTCTCCCACTTTAAATGTTTTCTCAATTATGTGTTGGTCATGTCTAGCCTTGTACTTTTCCTGTGACTTCCTTAGTGTCTATTGTACTTGTAAATGGATCTTCCTGATCTTCTCAACAAATTTTTCTGCCTTTATTGCATCTCTTGTGAGGTCCTCCCTCACTCCTCCTTGTTTTCCATATATAACATCTAAGGGTGAAGGTGGAAAATATCCAAAGCAAGTTTCAAAAAGGGACTTACCAGTAGAAGTGTGGACTTTTCTGTTATAAGAGTGTTGTATATAGAACAAATTTTCATCTCAGGTATTTGAATGCTTTTGATTGTAACCCCTCAAAAGTTTCACCAAAGTCATGTTGACTACTTATGTCTGCCCATTTGTCTATGGATGGAATGTTGTATACCTCTTCAACTTAGTGTCCATCTTCTCCCACACTGTACTCCAAAATGAACTAATAAATATGGTATCACTATCTTAGATGATGCTCCTGGGTATCCCAAAGTGCACCCAAACCTGTTCAAAGAACTTATTTGTTGCTTCTTGTCCAGTGATGGTCTTTTTACCAGGCATGAGATTTCACATTTTGTTGAATCTTCCAACTACCACAAATAGATAGTCATGTCTCTTCTTGGTTGTTGGTAAGCCTCCCACAAAATCCATGGAAATGCTTTCCCAAGATCGAGTGGGTATAGTTAAGGGATCGTATAGACCTTTCTTCCTATTGTTGGGCTTCATGCTACAACAAAGTATACATCCTCTAATATATTGTGATACATATTCTTGCATTTTGGACCAATACACATATCTCTGTAAATTGGTAATTGTCTTCCCAACATCAAAATGTCTTGCAACCTTGGAGGTGTGATCCTCTCTGATAAGTTGTAATCATTCACCTTTAGGAACATGAAGCTTGTCAAGCTTGTAGAGTAAATCATCTTGGAGATGATAGTCAGCCTTGTCGTCACCTTCTTCTATATAATTTTTTCCATGTAGTTGTTGAAACACCTCCTTGAAGTCCTCATATTATGTGTATGCATATTTGTATGCATCATGGGTAAAAGGCTCCATGTGCATCAAAATTCCCAAAGTTGTAATCTTGGATGTGGGTAGTCATGAAAGCATGTCTGCCAATATATGTGTGCTACCCTTATTATACGTTATGACCAACTGAAATTGTTTTAAAAACCCCATCCACTTGTAATTCATGGTTTGTAGTTTATTATGGGCCTGCACGTACTATAATGTCTGGTGATTTGTATGGATGATGGTCTCCTTTTCCATTAGATAGTGTTTCCAATTTTCAACAGCGTGTACCAAGGCATAGATCTCCTTGTCATAGGTAGGGTAGTTGAGAACTGACCCATGAAATACTTCAGAATGATTGCAAACATGAATTCCTCCCTGCATCAGTACTGATCCCATGGCATACCCACTTCCATCTATCTCCACTTCGAAAGGCTTCTACAAGTTTGGTAGTGTGAGCATTGGTGCTTGACTTGTATTTCTTTTCATCTCATCAAAGGCTTTCTACTAATTCTTCCCCCACTGAAAACTCTTACCACTAGTTTTTATGGCGTGGAGTGGTGCAACTATCGTTGAAAATGAAGCTATGAACTTCCACAAGTATTTTGTCACCCCAACAAAACTCCTAACTTCAGTGACATTTGTAGTAATTTTCCATTTCATGGTAGCCTCCATATTTGCGGTATCTATATTGAGCTCCCCTCCACGGATCATATACCCCAAATACACCAAGCATTGTTGAGTGAACTTTCATTTCTTGAGATTTGCCAGCAGTTGGTGTTTTTTCAAAGTCTCTAAAACCTACATAATATGTGATATATGATCCTCCTAGGTAGCACTATAAACTATTATATCATCCAAATAGAAAATAACAAATTAATCTAGATAAAGGCCTAAAACATCATCCATTAGTCGCATAAATGTAGTTGGTGCATTGCATAAATCGAATGGCATAACCAACCACTCATACAAATCTTGCCTTGTCTTGAAGGTAGTCCTCCGGGTATATTCTTCTTTGACTCATACCTGGTGATATCCTGATTTCAAATCCAGCTTATTGAATTACTTGGCATGAACTGGTCCAATAGATCATCTATCCTTGGTAGGGGGTACCAATTCTTCAGTATAATCGTGTTCAATGCCCTGTAATCAATACACATTCTCCAAGTCCCATCCTTCTTGGGAAAAATTATGATGGGTGACCCATAAGGTGAGGTACTTGGTCGAATTACACCCTGATCCTACAATTGTTTCAATTGCATCTTCACTTTGTTTGCTTCCAGAACGGATAGTTTATACATCCCAATATTTGGCAATGGGGAGTATGGAAACAACATTATTTCATTCTCCACTTTCCTCTTAGGTGGTATCCCTTTAGGCTCATGGAACACTCCTCCGTATTTCTAAAGAAACTCCTCCAATTGTTGTTTCTTCTCTTTAGTACACCCCTCTGGGAATGCCTTCACTCTTATTGACTCACCATCCGACTGATTTTCTCTAAGAAAAGTAAAACATATTTATTATTAGAACTAATCAACTTCTTGGCTTGATTGGCACTTACCAGTGAGATCTTTGACTTGCCTTTATGTGCATTGATGATGTAAGACTTCCCATCCTTGATCATATGGTATTGGTTGGATCTCTACATGAATATTTCATCCCTCATCTACATGTAAGGGCTTCCAAACACTACTCCGCATACATCAAGGGGTACTGCATCCAATTCCACTTCATCAATAAAATCAGCACTTAATCTTACATTGTTTTGTTACCTTTATCTATGCGTCCTTGTTTACCCAACACAATGGATAGGGGTTAGGATGATTGTGAACCTCCAATCCAAGCTTATTGACCAAATCCGTTGCTATGAGATTAGGCTATGACCCAAAGTTGAATAGAGCATCTATCTTGGTCATCTTTACCTCAATCTTGATGTGGAAGAGATTGGTTATCTCCTTCTCTTCCTGGTGATGAAGGTTACTCAGATTCACCTCCTTTTGCATAGATGTGCAGAAAATATTGTCATCAACATCTGAGCTACTTTCAATCTGATTTCTTGAATCTTTGGCTAGAATATTCTTTTTCTTTTCATTCTTCTTGTGATTCTTCGGCTTCAGCTCTGGATGTAGTTTCCAACATTTTTCCTCAGTGTGACCATCAATGTTGTAATGATTCAATGGTTGTTGGGAACTTTACTATGTTGTGTAGTGGTTGTTGTCTTCTTATATTTTCCCCCTTTCCAATTCTTCTTCCCCTCCATGGAAGCTTCATGGTGCTCTTTCTACTTCGAACCACTTGGATACCCCTTCTTTTGGCCTATGTTTTCTAGGTATTGTGCCTATACACATGCTTCATCCACCATCCTTGGCTCTAAGAGAATCACCTGCTTTCTTAGATGACTTTGTAGACATCCTAGATGCTTGAGTGGTACATATGGGTTATTGGTAGAGATACACAGCATAATGGCCATCTTTCTTAATAAAGTGGTGTACTCTTATACACTAAGCCCCTGCCTCTACTTGAAGTAGTGCCACTAGATCCATTAGTCCTCTACATTCCCGATAGGGTATATTTGGGACTTAATGAGGGTTTTGAAGCCCTCCTACCTAGTTATTTGTAGATCACCCTCCATACTAAGTGTTTCTGTATGGATTTCCCACTAGGTTAAATCATGGCCCTCTAACTTCAATATAGTAAATGAAATCTTCTTCTCTTCATCTATATGGTGAACGCTAAAATGAAATTCTAATTGTTACAACCAATTATTCAATTTTAATGCATCGATGTCACCTTGATATGGATTTATGTCCACTTTCACTTTCATCTTGAATAGGGATTGTGAAGGATTCACGACACTTGAACTCGACTGCTCTTTTTCAGATTCTTTCTGCGACTCCTTTTCTTCTTGATCTTCTTATTTCCCCTCCAATCTGTTCTCTGAGTTAGAGCCTCCATCATCTCTGAACAGTTTGAGCTTGCTTTCTAGCGCTGTCATGAGGAGGTTCATATTGCGACTGATGTCGACAACTTGTGCTTCCAACCGCTCAAATCTCTCTTATGTTGGATCTCGAGGGTTATTATGAACAGACTCATCTGCCATGGCTAAGGTTTCTGTAATTTCTCCTTAAGCCGATTCTTGGATCCTGCAACTTCCCACAAATACCCAAAATAAAAACCTTGCTCTTATACCAATATGATCTATAAATTGTCATGGATATTCCACTGGAATAATTCATCACAACAGATCTAATAAAATACTGAAATCTTTCCTATTAAGGTTAATTTCCTTTAGATCTCCAGAATATTTAGTTATTGATAATATAGATAAAAATTAGAAAAAATAGACAACAGTAAAATAAATTCACACCACCCTCAAATAAACACAATATATGACCTGGGAAACCCAATACGAGAGAAAAACCAGCTAAAGGTGAGGTTGCTATGCTCTCTTTTCTCTAGTAAAGAAATGATGTAAGTACAAAGAAAGATGCACTCTTTGTAGATTTTCCTTTGACATGTGGCATGTATGGTTGCTACATAATTTCTCCTCCTCTGCTATGCTCATAGAATACCACTCTCAGATATTTTTCTCAGTTATGGATAAAGATACAATGCAAAAGAATGGGACCTCTTCTCTTCTTAGTGGCCTGGTATTTAACATAGCTCGATAGCCATCTAGGGATAGGTTTTTGACTTCCTCAACCTTCAATTATGATAAGGCCTTGTAACTTCTATAATATTCTTAGAAAATCCACTACGTGGCTATCCCCATATGTCTAAGTAATGGAGGTTTATGTGGCATCCACTCGCACCATGGTGATCAATATGGTAGGTCAACTGGCAGGAGGCATAACTTTCTCATACGAACTCTGATTGACGAATGGTCTACGTCGTTGGAAAGGTATCGATGTTTAGAATTTAGAATCTTCTAATATAGTAAGGTTTGGACCAAAAGAAAAGGTCATTTGATTCCTCAAAATGGCTCTGGAAGATTTTTTATTGTTTTTTGGACCCAAATTTCCAAATTTGGATGAGGCGTCGAAATGGCTCTGCGAGTTGATTCCTCCAATATTTCCACCCAAAAAGTAGTGAGATAGATGACAAATAATATAATGATCCAATCTAGATCATCAATCCTACACCAAGGCCCTAAGAATTAAGATAATGTTTGTTTGCTAAGAATACAAATGTTTAATTGATTATAAATTAAGCACTTTTTTTAAAGTGATTGTTGATTATTAAAGAGGTAATGGAATGGACTAAATGGTGTTTTTAACTCTTTCCAATCCAAATAAAATCTAAATATGAAAATGCAAACAATTCACCCATTTTTTTCGATGAAAACTATCTAGGGAAGGGAAGAGAGATTTCATTTTTCACAACTTGAAACAAGACAACAAACACTCAAACCAAATGAAGCTACAAACACTTTCCTCAAAAAATTCAGATCCAAAAACTCAAAACTAATACCCCAATGCAAATTTTCAATGGAAACCCCAAAATGCTCAAAATAAACGACTATGCAATGTAATTTTCTTTTTTAAATTCACTTATGATGTAAAATGAAACAAATAATGCAAAACACAATCATATTTGAAGCATGAAATGCAATTCGGTTTTGACATGGTCACTATTCACAAGCCAAAACCAATGTAACCTTCAATGGAAATAATTAAAAAAATGAATATGCAATGCAATTCTCTTTTCAATTTCACTTATGATGCAAATGAAACAAGGAATGAAAAACACAATCATATCTAAAATATGAAAGGCAATTTGATTTTAGCAATGTCACTATTCACAAGTCAAAAGAGATGCAAATATTTCAAAAGTTTGAGAGTGGAAATTTGAAAGGTTGCAGTGGAATCTAAATTGATCGGAAACATACCATAATATGTCATATCAAAGCCCTGAAAAATCTCTATTTAATGGCATTGGTCTAGAGGAAATATGAACATCGTGTCAAAAGATATCAACTCTACAGTCCATGCAGTCGCCAAGGAAAAGCCAAAAATTATTCGATTTTAAATCAACAATAAATCCACTTTCCAGACTCCCATTTGTACAAAATAAAAAATTAAATTGACTAATTTTTAGGAGATATAAGATATGTGGTTGGTTTCTTCATATTCTATAAAAAAAAAAATTACAAAAATCAATCTATATTTTGTCACCCTCTTTTTGGGTTCTATCCCTATTAGAGTCGTCAATTATGCTATAGAGTAACTTGCCTACGAATAAGAAAGTTCTCTTGTTGACCTTATTTCATTCAATGGAATACAATGGGATAGACCATTGTGACTCTTCTCTTATATTTAATAGTTCACAAAAGTAGATAATTCTAAGGAAATGAGGAGAGAAATAACTTATTGTGAATCTAAAGGATGTCCACTCGTATCCTTGGATGCTCCCTTGAGATACAGCATCTTTATTCGTTGCATGCACACAAAGAAACCAACAACCTTCCTCAAATATTTTGGAACGATAAAATAAGTTGCATGAATAAAGATCTAATATAACACTCAAGGACTATCAGATCTACCAAACTTGAAACCATAAATAAAACATCCATGATTAATACAAGGTTTGGAGGTAGAAAAGAACATATATCTATATTATGTTAAGAAAGTGTTACAATACCTTGAGTCTTTTCTACACTCCCAACTCTGAGTTCCTTGACCCCTTCCTTACCCACCCTTTCTCTTCACTGGCATGAGGACACTCAAACTCTAGAATCATTCCCCCAATCCCCTTGATTTGGCCTCTTCTTATAGTAATTTAGAAGAGCTTGGAGATAAACTTCATGGCATGAAAACTAAGAAATTACAAGTCATAGATAGGCTTCATGGCATGTGAACTAAGCAATTACAAGTCATACACAAGTTCCATACTCAATTATGAGTTTTTGCCAACCCATTATGATTTTTTTTCTCAATTATGAGCTTTTTTCTCAAGTTCCATGCTCAATTATGAGCTTTTTCCAACCCATTATGAGGTTTTTCTAAATTATTGCTTAATTATAAGTTTTTCCTCCGTTATAAAATAATTGTTATTTCATAATTATGAAATTGTGATGAAATAATTATTTCCTTATAAAATAATTATGAGATTTTTGCTTAATTATGTAATTTCAACCTCATGACATATAATAACATCCTTGCAAGGCCTATTGTGGAAAATACAAGTATAGAAACAAGGAAGTCAAATTTTGTATACAAGTGTTTCCTAATGTGGTACTACTCGAAGGGGTACCAACAAGGGTTACGAGGGTGTCCAAACAAGTGAAACCTCTTGTATTTACTACATGTATGCTTCCCCTCCTATAGCTTTATCCACTTAATAGTATATCAATGTATTATTTATAGACATTGGAACACATCTCTAGCTTGAAATAATTACTCTAAAATATGTTCTCAGGAAAGTGCTATGACGCCACTTGTGGTGTTCCTTATTAGTAAATTGAAATATGCATAGCATAAATAATGGATTTTACCCAAATTTACTTAAATGACATATTGCAACAATGATAGCCAAATAAAAAACTAAAATACCACAAAATGTTATACCTTGATTGATGGAAGTAATGTTCACATGCCTCTTCAAGGGGGCAACCTCCAATTGAGCATAGATCCAATTACAAATAACTTCACAAGACATCTCATTACATTGTTTCTAATTTTTTAGATAGTATTATCTACCTCCTAGGAACTTTCTAGTAGAAGAAACCTTCTTGTAATCCTTCTTACATTTATTACTTTCACTCTACTACATGGGCCTTACTTACTAGAGATGGCCCCCATATATAGCAACCTATTTACTTTGGGGGTTAGGTTGGGTAGGACCCTAACACTTTGATTTGACTACTCTTCCTTGATAGGTTTGTTGTATACTTCTTTTTCAAGCATCAAAATGTAAAAACAAACCAAGGCACACCTTGAGAGACATGATCCTTATCTACACAATTTGGAAAAGTATGTTCTAAGTATATTATTACTACTCCATCCTTCTAATTTTTACAAAGCTATGTATCTATCTCAAACTTGTTTTCACTGACTCTAAACAATACATGCTTGGTTTTGGAGTTGATTGCACTTCCATGTTTGGAATCACACAACTCACTTTGTTTTTTGGGTGTATACTTTTTTGACACTTCCATAAGACCTAACACTTGTATGGAGTCCCCCATTTCAACTGTAACAAAATATTCATCACCAACTCTACACTCTTTTTTTCATTAACGTGGTCCTAATGATGATTCTATTACTCAATTAACCATGATTTTCCAGAAAAATAGCACACCCAAAAATATCATACAATTCAAGGCTTTTGGGGTAGCTATACCTATGATCTCGTGTTTCTAACATTAACATGTGCTTTGACAACTAGTTTTCTTCTTGAGTTTCTCTTTCTATTGCAACTTCAAAAACAATTCCATTATCCCTTTGACTACCGAATGAGATCTCTTATAGAGGTAAACTGATATCTTTCCCTAAATATGTCCCTAAATCTCCACCTTGATGTCCATTTGTTCTACATTTAGTTTCAACAAATACATTATCTAATGTATTGGTTCTTAAATTACATCTCTCACCAAGAACATCAACAAATGAATGGACACTATCAACAACAATATAATCACTAAGAATTTATGCTTGGTGCATGTTGATATCTCCAAGAGTCAAGGAAACATATGCCTCCAAGTTCACTTTATTGGCTAAGATCTCTAAATCCATCTTTTAATGTTATTTGGATTTAAAAACTAGTTTCTAATCTGAGAGAATTTGCATTGTCAATCGTTGAACTTGGAGTATTTCCATTATGTCTTAGATCCTTATTTAACCCAATCCAAGATCTTGTAAGGCAAGAATCATTACCCACTCAATAAATGGATTTGAAAGCCTCTCTTGGTAGGTCTTGATTTATCAATTTCTTTTCTACTAGGGAACTTGAATAAATCAAGGGACCTATAATATAGTTCATCCTTACACTCTAAAAAATATGTCCTCAAACATCCTGAGTAGGTATATTTTTTCTTGTAGAGAAACTTTGACCATTATTTCTATCTTAGCAACATGTACACACCTCCTCCATTTGGAATTCAAACTCAAGGTGTACTTTCCCAATCATGATACCATCTTGCACCCTAAATCATTGTCAGTCTAAAATAGTAGATTGATCATTTATTTATCTTGAAAACACTGGCATATATAACCAATTGATTAATACATTTTAACTTAAAATGTTTCCCAAATATATTTGAGGGGAGTCAGTACCTCATAGTAGGAGTAAGTCAATGACCTTGGACATCAACAGGTATCTAGATTCGTTCTCACAATGTTTGTTAGTTTATGAATACTAATACAATTTTTTTTTGCCTATATTATATGCTAGTGTTAATATAGGTGGATGAACTATCATTTGAAAATGATATGGTTAAATTCAATAAGTTCATGTAACCATTATTATTGTAGATATATACTAGCATAGATCCATATTAAGCAAGGATTTATTGTATGGTAGTCATAAGGAAGCTCAAGGGTCTAATGTTGGTTATGCTGTGTTAATAGGTTTGAAAATGAACTTAGTGTATGAACTGTGTTTCTTTATATGGGAGTTTAATTTCTAGAACCAAGTATGGGAATTTTGATTTTCAAACATAGTAGTGATCAATTATAATACTTTTAATAGGATCCCATACTAAAAGATGATATGATAAATGTAATGACTATGCACATGAATGTTGGTTTTCTATATAAATAGCCTCTTGCCTAAGAACAAAAAATATTGAAGGTGTGGGACTAGTTGATCCTCTTGAAGGGAATAACCTTTTGGTATCCCTTCCTCTTCCATCCAATAGAATATATGGAAATGAATATGAGACTAATTTTTTCAAACAACTAAAAAAATATAAAATGTTCTACTCCTCATTTATACAATGCTAACCCTATTGTGATCTTGATACCATGCTAAGTGGATCCAACGGGAATTTACCTAAAATTTGAGCTAAGAAGGAAAGGAAGGGGATAAAACATTAAATGTTTATGTCCAAACATAGAGACAAATGACATTGGCCCAACATTAGGAATGTCCCATACACAATGTCATGGTGGTGTGTCCAAGCTCTAACAAGAAGACAGCGCCATTATGCAATGTAATTATAATTCTCATGGAAGAAAACTAAATATCATAGCATGCCAAAATGATAGCTTGGTTGGACCAATGCCCAAGACTTAACCTTCCCTTGTTTTTTATGAAATTCACTATTGATACTAATTTGTCCCAAAACTAACTTAATTATCACTCTAGATTTCCCTTTGTAAACTTTGAATCTTTTCCTCCTGACTCCTACAGGATCAGAATGTCAATTGTACTTCTTGATTCAATGATAATAGAGGTGTTTTGGCTCTGGTCTTCGACATGACTGAGGCTAAGTTTAGGATCTAATTAAAAAGGCATAAAATTCCTTTTATAGATAAGGCCCCGAGGAATTAATATTTTACCCGTGTGACCTGGGGATATGACTGAGGGCCTATCTTTTCACAAATGTGAAAGGTGTTCCTTTAACCCATTTTCAAGAATGCGAGAGTGTTACGAGGGAAAAACTCTCTATGGCCAAGGGTAAACCACAATAGACAAGTATGACTACAAAAATCAACTCAATTCCATTGTATGCATATAAACTAATGTGCAAGATAAGAAAAATGCCTACCTCGATCCAGCATTCGATGATGTTCCACTGTTGAGCACTTCAACCCAAAGCTTTATACCTGCAACAAGTTCTCAACAAACAAGCAGAGCAAGTACATAGTGATAATATAAGGGGGTTAGTACATTAGATAACATAATCCATTAATAAACATTGCAAACATGCCCATGGATAATAATCATATATTTGTACGATACCAATAGGATGGGAAAGGAGTATTTCTATTAATAATTGATCAGCAGAAGTGACAACATTATAGACTTCTGTGTCAGCATGGTTCAAAACCAAGAAACCAAGTTCCTTCCAACTGGGCCTCCACCACTTCAATCCTCCACCAAAGGCAAGCTCATGGGAAAGAGACAATGAGGTTCTCTCATCAATAGGGAAAGAGTTTGGGGGTTGAACACTATGTTCAGAATTAAGGGACAAAGGGATGCAGACTCAATATGAAGTAATTTCTCCAGAGTAACTTTCCTCTCAAAGTTGAATTCTTTCTCCTCTTTTTCATAGCTCGGAATTGTGCTTTTATAGTCTTCAAAATGCAACTGAAGGGCCGACTCGGAACGTTTCCAGTATGTGGAAGGCCAAGGATCAAAGATCTCCTATCATGACATGGAAACCCGACTCCATTTTTGTATTTTCTGGCACAAATCCCGATGTACACGGGCTATAGTGGAGCAGCATGTGTACACGCATGTTGTATAGCAAATAGGGTGCGTATATGTGGAAAAATATGTATTTTTGGCTCTAGATTCTTTAAAATGGGATGACAAGTCTGCATAGAGAAATGGAAAAAGGCCCTTTGTGCAAGATAGCAATGGTGAGGCAAATCTTGCTATAGCAGATGCCCCCTAATGTGTGAGATTAGAGGAGTATATGCAATAGCCGAAATACATTATAAATAACCCAAGAGTGGAGTGATAGAGAACCAGTTGGATGAACTCATTTTCTCATTACATTTTGTATTGAATTTGCATACATGGATGCCAAGAATACAATCCAAATCCATGTAGAAAATATACCAAATAAGTGTTCGTGTTCATGAATAGGCAAATACAAATGCAGTTATATGCCAAAAGTTGTCATAGTCACGAACAAGGCCCAGTGAAACCAGTCTCAAAACCAATCTGAAGATATCTGTATACCATGGAGTATAATCTTGATCTCCCATGATCACTGAAGTCATATAGGTACTGGTCCAATGAAAAGGAAGCAACAGCTCAAGAAATTTGCGGCCACATAGTGATGCCTTCAAGTCTTCTACACTATCCTCCAAGGGTACAAGTCTACATCGCGTGAATAAAGGAGTTGAGGTCAAACACAATGATACATCGTTTGATTACAGGTCATTGAGGTATATCGTTAACAAACGCAAGACAGCCTACCAATAATGAAAGTAGGTATCAAGGCATTGAGTACATTCCTACAAGTGTGAATAAAGGAGTCGGTGTCGAACACTTGAGAAATCCATTGATCAAGAGACATTGATGTATTCCCATCTGTCAATGGCGAGAGAGCCTATCACTAATGACCGCAAGCCTCAAGGTACTCATAAAACTCTAGGTCCCATATTCAGAATAAATGAGTTGAAGTCGATGGAAAGAGACCTGCTGAAAGGAGATCATTAAGGCATCTATCATCAGTCAGCATGAGGAACAAAAGCAGGAGCTTCATGATTTGGTGGAGATCAGACGAAGAGCATGTTCACGAACCAACGACCCTGTGCGTCTTTCGCGTGTACCAAATGCAAGTGGTATACAAAAAAGACCCTCTTAATAGCAGCCAATGATGAAAACTGATGACAAAGGAGAGGAAACCACCAATAAGGCTAATGGCATCCAAGACACTGCACAAATCCCAAAGTGTGAATAGATGTCTTATCGTCGAACACAAGGGAAACCACCTAGTCAACAACCAATGATGAAATGTCAATTGTTGGGTTCAAGGTGACCTATCAATGATGAAAATAGGGCCAGGGTGCATGATAAGACCATAGTATCATGTGATTCTGAGACAAACTGAGGGTATGGCCGACATGCAGAGTCAAGATTTCTGAGGAGTGGCTGACATAGGTTGATAGACTTCCTTTGAACAAGAGCATGAGACATATGGTGGACTCCGGCAGCATAGACTCAATGATGTGACTATTAGATGCAGGAGGCATCAATAAAATTCTCTACAGAGACTGGAAGAGTAACCAGTCGGTAGATAAAACTCTGTAATGAGATTAGCTTCCTAAGGCCATGCTAAACCCAAAATTATGATGACACAAGGACTCAATAATTTTGTGCTATGTTCGAAGGCGACACGACTATTTCCAATTATAATATAGTACTCCCTTCCCGCCTATATTTTTTTGTTTTTTCATAACAAATGAATGCTATGATACAGAGGAGGAAATGAGTGTCACAAGTAAGCAAAACTAGTTCCAGCAGTGGAACATACCTATGCTCAATGCAAGGAAATGCATGAGGGAGATGAACACTCTGGGTGATGTTTCCTCCAGGGTATAGGGTGTCAAATTGCAAAGGATATAAACAAGGCTCTGCTTGGTTGAGGATGCAAAAACTGCTGAGGCAACGGTTTATAACACAAAGCGAGAACCGACTAAAGGCTCAATATTGCAAGTGAGGGCATGAGATGCAGTCACAACTTAACGCCAAAAATGTCCTTTTTTATGTCTATTAGTCTATTTGGTGTGAAAAAGGGGTAAACTTGTGCCAAATAGACGTCTTTTCAAATCCAATTTACGAGTGTGAAAAATACAAGTTTACTCGGCGATCTTTTCTATTTTTGGTAACGAGTCAGAAAAGAGCTTAAGTAAGGCTCATGACCTTTCAAATCCAATTTAACGAGTGTGAAAGGGACAAATCACTCGGAAATATTTTTTTTTTTTTAGACGAGTTGGAAAAGAGCTTAACTAAGACTCATTTATGTTGTTCTAATCAACATGAAAAGGGGGAGGCCAAGGCTCTCATCTCGGTCTTCTGCAGAAAGTCTGAATCTTACAGATAGCTGACAAAATCTTGGGAAAACCCAAAGATCTTCAAGTCGAGGAGGAGAAAGTGCTAACGGAGTATATAGTCTCTGTGATGGTTCAAATAATGTATCTTAATGGAAAAGACATAGGTGGGGGTATGGGATGCCCCATCAGGTCATCTCAATTGAAGGGAACCTCGTCAGGACTTGGAGGGAGAGCATTCGGGGGAAGAATAAATCTCTCTCGTTTAGAAGGGGGAGGATTTAGAATGTTGATGAAATGCCTGAAAGGTGCATCACTCTCTTAGGGGAGAGTAGGATTGACCAGAGATTGCACTGGTGTGGCCACTTCTTCAATTATAGTTTGAAGAGGATGCATAGTAACGGGGGCAAGAGGTGCTTCACCCTTGACAAAGGGGGTGAGTCCGAGAGAGGATTGTGTCGGTCGAACCACCGATATGATCAAAGGAGAAGTGGTGTGAGGAGAAATTATGGATGCCTCGGAATCCGAAGGGCTCTTGGGTGAGCCCCACATTTCTGGTATCACGGTAGTAGCCGGACACAAACGAGTAAGGTGACTTCCTTCACAAGTCCTGCAAAGGAATTTAGGCTTATGTCTGAGACGTCTAGGATTCTCAATGTGACTAGCAGGGGAAAGAGAGTCTTCACATGTATGATGAATATAGGCTGGAGACGTGACACGACTATGATTTGGGGTAAAAAGGATGGTGCCCCCAACACAATTGGCAGAGGTTGGGAGCAAGTTGTCGACATAATTTGTAGAAAATGTCGACTCATCTCCGACATGACTGGCAGAGGTTGGTGATGGAGCACCAGTATGACTGACAGTGAGTGGGCTAGCGATATATTGTGGCATTTGATTCCAAGGTCTGAGGAATGATTGATTCTGAAATATTGCAGGCCAGAAAGGATCATGGTGTACCCCCTGTCGTTGCCCAGAAAAGCGGTGGTTTACGCCAAAATGGTCTGAAGAAGTTTGGACGGGCATCGTCACTGAGGTCTGTGAAGAGACCAAGGTAGGATAAGAATTATTCGAGTGAGGATATATGTTTCCCCCTTGTGAAGGGGTCCCATAAAGAGGGTAGCCTGAACCCTAAAATTGATTCTCCCCATATGAAATACCGGGGGGTACTTGAGGACCTGTCATGGAAAAAGTGTTCGAAGGAACTGACATGGTGAACGAAAGATACATGGGTGGGGGGTAATAAGTGGGATAAGCACCCATCTGAGTACTGGCTCCTGAAATATCATAGCTAGTATTGGATCCATAAGGGGGAAGGTTCCAACCCCCCATGGGGACACGACTCATATCAAACGAAGAAGTAGGCATCAAAGCCATGATGCCCCCGGGTCCAATGCTAGGATTCATATATGCGGGCCAGGGGGAGGATTGCACGGGTGAAGGCATATCAACAGAAAAATTACTAGGGACCCAAGGTGCGGACTTAGCATTGTAGTTCTACGTACCATTGTAAAAAGCGGAAGGGTCTGTCCCCATGAAGTGAGTAGGCATCATGGGGTGGGTAGAAGTGAATGAGGGAGCAAAAGAAACTCTGTTATCCATGATGATGAGACTCAAAATATACTCCTAAGGCCAACTAGTAGTCAAAGAGCATACCAAAAAGTCAAACGGCCAATATGCATGCAAACGGGCTAAAGTGGTTGAGTGACCTCCCTCGCTAAAGAAGGTATGTCTCGTCCAAGAGGGACCTGAGACTCCCCGCTAAATTTTGGAGGTAACAGAATCAGTTATAGGGGCCCTCGTGGGCTTAACAACCAGTTAGTTCGATCCCCCCAGAGAGTTAATCCTCCATAAAGGCTATGTGTTTTTTGACCCCTATCTGACCCAGGGTACAAGCAGAATAACCCCTGCAAGCAACCTATGAGATACCTAAGTCAAGCAACTAATAAACCATTGTATAACTGATGCACAGGCGTGCAGTCATAAGTCTGGATCGCCGTATGGGCAGGGTAGAAAATCATGAAACCTTGAAAGCATCGCCTCTCACAGAGGTATGGGTGCTAGAAAGAACCCCAAATACGAATAAATCCACAAAAATATCTCTAATGATGGGTGAGTATCCATGGGTTATCCCTTCAACTAACTTCACGTGACCTCGTGATTAACTCCGGTGTGAGCGGAGCCTCCTAATCTTACCAATTATACAATGGACTTCTCAACTCCATGTCTAAGACACATATGTTGATTTAATTTCCTTGGAGAAGTTTACTCACAAAATCATATTCCAAGGCACTAAATCCTAGACTGGTTTGTGCACCCTAAAAATAAAATTGTGACTAATCAATTTTAGTTTAAAGCGTAAATTTTATTGGTCGTGATTACTCAAAAGGGTATGGAAGTGAAACTCATGATGTTATGACTCTGCAAGAAAATAAATATGAATATAATGCAAAGTCTATCTTTAACTTTTTCAATGAATGATATGCTGATAAAAATAGTGCAATTTTCAATTTCAACTATGCAATTCAGAAGTAAAATGCAATCTTTCATTAAATGCACTGAGCTAATTATAAAGGTTCAAAGACAAAAATGCCAACCAAAGAAAAATGCCTATTTTTTTTGTATTTTCAATATATTAAAGAGAAACTGCATGGACTGAAAAAGCAACCTGATGTATAAATTCTACTATCTATAAACAAAATAACTCAAGCAAAATACAAAGCCACCAAGCAAACATCCCAGGGTTCAAGGACAAACCAAAAATGACAAACAATGAGAAAGACTACGCCCAAAAATTCAACTCCAAATAGGTTTCCTGTCAACCTAGAGAAGCTCAACAGGCACTACAGAGACCCAAGAAGGCTCAACAAACATCAAATCCCACCCAGCAGTTACTAAACTAAGAAAACAAGCAAGGCAAAGTGGTATACGTGATTGTTCAGGAGAACAGTGCGTATATACACAGCTTGCAGTGAGACAGAATGTGTGTATACACGACTTTCAAGGCAAAAGGAGCGTACAGGCTTTAAAACAAGGCCAGGCAAGGGAAAAAAGGCTGAAAACTCAGACCTAGAGTGAACAGAATCTGTCAAGCAGTGATATGAAAATAAACACAAAGGAAAAAGAGTAATGCAAGAAGAAAAAGTACTTCAACCCTTAGAAGGAAGATCTCTCCCTAGTGGAGTCGCCATTTCTGTTACGAGGTAAAAACTCTCTATGGCCAAGGGTAAACCACAACAGACAGGTATGACTACAAAAATCAACTCAATTCCATTGTATGCTATATAAACTAATGTGCAAGATAAGAAAAAGGCCTACCTCAATCCAATGTTCGATGATATTCCATTGTTGAGGACTTCGACCCAAAATGTATACCTGCAACAAGTTCTCAACAAACAAGTAGAGCAAGTACATAGTGATAATATAAGGGGGTTAGCACATTAGATAACATAATCCATTAATAAACATTACAAACATGCCCATGGATAATAATCATATATTCGTACGATACCAATAGGACGAGAAAGGAGTATTTCTATTAATAATTGATTAGCAGAAGTGACAACATTACAGACTTTTGTGTCGGCACGGTTCGAAACCAAGAAACCAAGTTCCTTCCAACTGGGCCTCCACCACTTCAATCCTCCACCAAAGGTAATCTCATATGAGAGAGACAATGAGGTTCTCTCATCAATAGGGAAAGAGCTTGGGGGATGAACATTATGTTCATACTTGAGGGACAAAGGGATGCAGACTCAATATGAAGTAATTTCTCCAGAGTAACTTTGCTCTCAAAGTTGAATGTTTTCTCCTCTTTTCCATAGCTCAGAATTGTGCTTTTATAGTCTTCAAAATGCAACTGAAGGGCCGAGTCAGAATGTTTCCAGTATGTGGAAGGCCAAGGATCAGAGATCTTCTATCATGACATGGAAACCTGACTCCATTTTTGTATTTTTTGGCACAAATCTCGATGTACGCGAGTTGTAGTGGAGCAGTCTGCATATACGCATGTTGTATAGCAGATAGGGCACGTATATCTAGAAAAATATGTATTTTTGGCTATGGATTCATTAAAAAGGGATGACAAGTCTGCATAGGGAAATGGGAAAAGGCCCTCTGTGCAAGATAGCAATGGTGAGGCAAATCTTGCTATAACAAAGAGGACCTAACGATGACACATAGTACCTAGTAACCCACCAAGGTTACTCTTCACAAATTGCTTCGACGTTAACCTTCTGGCTATTTTAAATCGTGAAGGATTTCACACTGTTGATTCCTCTCTTCGACCACGACCGGATGCTCCATGTTATTCTATTAACGAATAATGGAGATCGTTGATCTAAACATGAACAATGATAGGTGATCAATCTCAGTATTTTTGTTTCACTACTTTGGAAATCGATCGATGACTCCAACTACTACTCTCGTCTAGATCTGACGACTGAAATTTAACCTTTTGTACAATGTGAATTTGTATTGTGCCTTCCCTAATATGAGTGCAGGATCCAATTGATAAAGCATTTATTTACGGTTGGAGAGGAATGCCACACATCATTCAAAAGATAGTTTTCGAGAACATTGAGACACACATGAACACCATAGAAAAAATTCAACTCTGCACTATATTAATTCAATACCATAACTCGAGATAAAATTGTCTCAAAGTTATATGTATTCACTACACACAACCTCACGTTCTCCAACACTAATTCAAAACAATTATACTATTGATATAGCTCAATGAGCTCTCGTATGGATCTAACAACTAGATCCCAATCAAATCTCAACAAATCTCCCAAATCACTCACTTTGTTCTAAAAATCAAGAACATAACACACCTATCACAACTAACTTCGATCTAGATTCCTTCTATAGACTTCTCAAACTAATTATTACAATGAAAATGAAATTTAAGGGAACCAAATCCCTTTGGTAAAATGGTTTGACCCTCTTAGGGTTAGAATCATGAATTTCCTTTGGTGTTCCTGCATCAGACTCTCGTGGAACAAAATGTTCATAGACTCTTGTCCATGAGGTATTCAAGTCTTTTTCCATGCTTCTAGATCTCTTCAGTGCTCATCCAGGTTGCATCTTCCACGGGAACATTTTTCCACTTGACTATGTACTCATAGTAATCCTTTTTCCTAGTCTTCTTGGAAATCTTTTGATCAAGAATTATTTCCATTTGCAACTTCTTAGTTGTAGGTAGTTGCTTCATCCACTGAATATTCTCACTGTCATCTCCATCCTCTGCTTTAGATTCTCTGTAAGGGTACAAGTCTGCAACATTGAATATTGGAGATATTCCAATATCTTGTGGTAACTCTATTTCATAAGCATTGCTTGAAAATTTCCTCAGGACTTTACATGGTCGTGTTTTCTTCAACTTCAACTTGTTATACTCTCCCCTCGAGAATCTCTATTTTCTCATAAGTGCCAACACTTGGTCTCCAACTTCAAAGTTAAGCTATATTCTTTTCTTATCTACCCTCTGCTTATACCTCTAACTGATGTTATGTAGTTTCTCCTTGACGTGTTCATGTAACCTTTACATGTCTACAGCAAAATATTTTGCATTTGCATTCCTCAGTTCCGCTTTGCCTAAATTCTTGAATTAAGAAACACCCCTTGGATGCATTCCATATACTATTTGGAATGGAATCTTTCTTGTACTCCTGTTGGGTGAGTCATTATAAGCAAATTCAGCTTGTGGTAAAACTTGATCCCACTAATTTTTATGTTCATAAACTAAATTCCTTAGCAAATTAGCCAAACTTTTATTAACCAATTCAATCTACCCATCAATCTGAGGGTGATAGGATGAAATAAATGATAAGTTTGTTCCCAGCTTTTTCCACAAGGTTCTCTGGAAATTTCCAACAAATTTAGTGTCTCTATCTGAAACTATATTTCTGGGCAATCCATACAATCTCACAATCTCCTTAAAGAACAAGTTTGAATTGTGTGTTGCATCACTAGTTTTATAAAAAGATATAAAGTGTGCCATATTTGAAAATCTATCAACAACTACAAAGATTGAATCGTTTCCTCTCTATGTTCTAGGAAAACCTAAAACAAAATCCATGCTTATGGCATCCCATGGTCTGTCTAGTATAGGAAATGGTTGATACAAACCTACATTCTATTGTTTTCCCTTGGCATACTAGAAAATTCTGCACCTGTCAAAAAATATCTTCACATCAGACCTCGTACCTGGCCATAAATAAGAATAATTTAATTGGGAAAACGTCTTCTCATGGACAAAATGACCATCTAATCCTCCACTATGTTTTTCTTTCAATAGATTGTCCCTCATTGAACACTTTGGAATGCACAATTGACTTCCTTTGAACAACAATCCATCATGTATCATGTACTCCATCCATAGACTCCTATCTCCCATCATTAGATTTCCACATGCTTCATAGACTGCTCTAAAGTATGGATCTTCTCTATACATCTCTTTGAGATGCTCAAATCCCAGCGTACTTACTTGAAATTCCTGCAAAATTAAACATCTCATGCTCAATACATATGCAACTTTGTTAGCATTCCCACTATTATGTTTCATCAAAAAAAAAAGTAAAATTCTGTATGAATTCTACCCATTTGGCATGTTTTTTATTTAATTTATCCTGCTTGGTTAGAAATTGCAAAGCATGGTTATCAAAATATAAGATGAATTCTTTAGGCATAAGATAATGCCTCCACTTCTTCAGGGCATGTATCACTACATAAAACTCTTTGTCATAAGTTGAATATTTCTTCTTGCCATCAGTCAATTTCTCACTAAAATAGGCAACATGTTTATGTTCTTGAATCAGGACAGCACCAATTGCCACCCCACTTGCATCACATCTAACTTGAAAAGGATTTTGAAAATCTAGTAAAATCAAAATTGGTTGCCATGTATTCTTGTCCTTTAACAGTCTGAATCCCTTTTCAGCTTCTCTTGTCCAAATAAAAGACTGATATTCCTTCCTTATAGTATCTACTATAGGAGCACAAATACTACTGAAATTTTTGATAAAAAAAATTTAAAAGCTTTCCAATCTGTGAAAGCTTCTTACCTTAAAAACAGACTTTGGAGAAGGCCATTCTTTTATAACTCTTACCTTCTCTGGATCCATCTTCAATCCCTCTTGAGAAATCACAAATCCCAAGTAAACTAGTTATGTCTTCGTGAAGGAACACTTCTTCAAATTTATTAAAAGATTATCTCATTGCAATTTCTTCAATACCAACTTCAAACATCTCAAATGTTCCTCTTTAGTTATGTTGTAAACAAGGATGTCATTTAAATAAACAATTACAAATTTGCCAATAAAATTCTTGAGCACTCCATTCATTAACCTCATGAATGTGCTAGGAGCATTTGTCAAGCCAAAAGGCATGACAAGCCATTCATACAGTCCCTCATTTGTTTTGAAAGTTGTCTTCCACTCATCTCCTTCTCTCATCCTTATCTGATGATAACCACTCTTCAATTCTATCTTAGAAAAACAATTTTCTCCACTTAAATAATCCATTAAATCATTCATTCTAGGCAAGGGAAATCTATACCTGATTTTAATCTTGTTGATTGCTCTGGAGTTTGTACACATCCTCCAGCCATCATCCTTCTTTGGACTTAGCATAGTAGGTACTGCACATGGACTTAAACTCTCCCTGACCAAAACTTTGTCCAACAGCTCCTAGACTTGCTTTTTTATTTCTTCATTTTCTCTTGGTGTCAACTTGTATGCAACTGTATTCGATAAACTAGCTCCTGAAATTAGATCAATATGATGACTAATGCTTCTAATAGGAGGAAAAGTATCAAACAATTCATCAACTACTATATCAGCAAATTCATCTAACAAGGCATGAACTTCAATAGGTAAATCATTTATAGTAGTGTTAGTGAAAATTACTCTCGGCTTACCAACAACAACAAATTGTACCTTCCCTTCCTTCTTGATTTCCTACAAGATATCCTTCCCACTCATGAGCAGTATACTTGGACCAGCTTCCTCCTTAGTTCCTTCATGTTTTAGTGGTAGCAACACATGTTCATGCCCATTCTTCTCAAGGGTGTATGTATTATTTCTCCCATCATGCATTGATTTCCTATCATATTTCCATGGTCTCCCCAACAAAATATGACAAACATCCATGGGCACAACATCACGCAAAATTTCATCCTTATAACTACCAATTTGAATTTCTACTTTGCATTGTTCACTTACCAAAATTTGATGTCCCTCCTGAAACCAAGACACCTTATATGGAGTAGGATGTGCCACTTTTTGTAGTCCTAATTTCTCCACCATTTTTGTAGAAACCAAATTATATGTATTACCACTGTCAATGACCTCTTTGCGTACCTTTCCTCTTGATTTTCATGTGGTTCTGAAAAAGTTCTTCCTCTGTGTTGGTTCATGGATTTCTTTTCTTCTTTTATTAAAACCCTCTTCAGCATGAGTGCTTCTCCAATCTCAGGAGTCTCCTTTTTCACTGTTGGTTCTGTTGTATTTTCTTAAGCTTCTGCAATATGACCTCATATGAGGTTTGTTGCTTTGTTTTCGGGACAATCTCAAGACATATGTCTTGTCTTTCCACAGCTATAGCACCAGATCTCTCTACCTATGCCTCTGCCTCTTGAGAAGAATCTTCTTCCCCTAGATTATCCTTCTCTTGGTGATTGGCTAATAGAGTTGCATGCTTCTTCTTTTGTATTCTTAAATCTCCCTCTAGATGATCCTTTTCCTCGGGATAGGCCTCTTCCTTTGCCTCTTTGATTATGTTTCCTGACCAATTTCTCTTATTCTTTCAAGGTTGCTTGATAAGCATCTTCCACAGTCCTCAAAGTTAGTAGACCGATTTCATCCTAGATTTCATACCTTATTCCATTGATATACCTAGAAACTTTCTCAACATCATCTTCTACATGAATTGATCTGATGTTTAGTCTGTAGAACTCTTCAGTGTACTCCTTCACATACATACCTTTTCTGTTTCAAATTCTGTAATTTCCTTAACAGATTTCGTTGATAGTCCTTTGGCATGAATTTGGCCTTAAAATTGGCTACCATTCTATCCCAACTCTTAATCTTAGCTTTTCCTTTTCTTCTTTTGTCATCCTGTAACTCATCCCACCATAAGGTTGCATGTACTTTCATCCTAGTTACAGCATGCTTGACTCTCTTCTCTTCATCTATGTCTTCATAATCAAAATATTTGTCCATTGGATTGATCCGATCAAGCAATTCTTCAACATTCAAGTTCCCCTCATACATTGGAACTTCCATTTTAGGTCTGGCTCCTACCTTTATAACCAGCCTTAAAAACTACTCCTTGGGTTTTTCACCTTTTGGGGATTCTCCTCCTTCACCAGAGCTTGTGTCTTCAGCCTCACTGACATCTCTCGTGTCAGGTTCTCTCCTCTAAATTGATTCCATGGCTTCCATCCTAGCCTGAACTCTTCTCATTTCATTCTACAACTCTGCAACTATTCCCACCGATGGCCTGCCTCTTCTAGGCGGCATGATTACTGGAGACAATACTCAAGAGGCTCTGATACCACTTGATAGCCTGGTTGGACCAATGCCCCAGCCTTAAACTTCCCTTGTTTTTTTTGTTTTTTTCTTAAATTCACTACAGATACTAAGTTGTCCCAAAACTAACTCAATTCTCACCCTAGATTTCCCTTTAAAAACTTTGAATATTTTCCTTGTGACTCCTACAGGATCAGAATGTCAATTATAGTTCTTGATTCAATGATAACAGATGTATTTTGGCTTTGGTGTTCGACAGGACCGAGGATAAGTTTAGGATCTAGTTAAAAAGGTGCAAAATTCCTTTTATAGATAAGGCTCTGAAGGCTTAATCTTTTACCCATGTGACCTGGGGATATGACTGAGGGCCTATCTTTTCACAAATATGAAAGGTGTTCCTTTAAACCGCTTTCAAGAATGTGAGAGGACCTGCCGATGACATGTAGTACCTAGTAACCCACCAAGGTTACTCTTCACAAATCGCTTCGACATTAACCTTCTAGGTAATTTAAATCGTGAAGGATTTCCCACCGTCGATTCCTCTATTCAACCACGATCGGATGCTCCCTGTTATTTGATTAACGAATAATGGAGATCGTTGATCTAAACATTATCAACAATCGGTGATCAATCTATGAATTTTTGTTTCACTCCTTTCGAAATCGATTGATGACTCCAACTCCTCCTCTTGTCTAGATCTAACGATCGAAATTTAACCTCCAGTATAATGTGAATTTGTACAGTGCCTTCCCTGATCTTAGTGCAGGATCCATTTGATAGAGCATTTATTTATGATTGGAAAGGAATGCCACACATCATTCAAAATATATTTTTTGAGAACATTGAGACACACGTGAACACCGTAGATAAAATGCAAATATGCACTATATTAATTCAATATCAAAACTTGAGATGAAATTGTCTCAAAGTTCTTCGTGTTCACTACACACAACCTCACATTCTCCAACATTAATTCAGAAAAATTACACTATTGATATAGCTCAATGAGCTATCGTATGGATCTAACAACCAGATCCCAATCAAATCTTAACAAATCTCCCAAATCACTCACTTTGTTTTAAAAATTAGGAACATAACACACCTATCACAACTAAGTTCGATCTAGATGCCTTCTAGAAACATCTCGAACTAATTGTAACAATGAAAATGAAATTTAAGGGAACCAACTCCCTCTGGTAAAATGATTTGACCCTTTTAGGGTCAGAATCATGAATTTCCTTTGATGCTCCTGCATCACAAAACACTATTTATACCTTCATCACCTTCTAGCTATGTGTCAATTTTATCAAGTGAATCTCCATCCCACTAAGACAATAACTATTTTGTAGACCAAATAATGGATCTTAATAACTATTTTGGCGACCAAATAATGGCTCTTAAGGTTACTATTGTTCACAAACATCTAAGATATAATGGTAAAATCATTCCATTTATGAAACCCTCTACTTCGTTACTTTTAAAGGTGTTAATTTGTGATAATTAGCTAAATTGTTTAGTGCAAACTCATTCTTCATGTGATTTAAATAACGGGAAAATGCTTTCAATGAATTAATAATAACCATGCTTGTTGAAAATACCTTAGCAATGGTGTTGTTGGGAAACAAAATGGAACGTGACCAAAATCAACTTGAACATATGAGATATGATCCTATTGTGCTTTATTGGTATTTGATCTACCGCTAGAATTGGCTTCCCTTTCTTTCCCTTGTAAAACCAATTCCTTAAGCCACCGTAGTTAACCCATTTCCAGTGGTGGCACTTATAGGTACTAGACTATGAATTCAAACAAGATTCATTATAGATGAAATAATCATGCTTGGATATGGAATGTTAACATCACCTTAATCTATAATCTCAAGGGTCCCAAGCACCACATATAGTTTCCCACTCATATTTCTTGTAGCATGTTATATAGGATCAAATCCTTGAGGTTTAGTATGGCCACTACAAAGAATCCTGGCATAAATGAGGTTGGTGTTGAAGGGGATATTAAGCAAGGAAATTGAAGTGTTGTATTGTAAAAGGGAAGATTAGCTAGCAATCATCTTCACAAAGGTTTTTAGCGGGGGAAAGGTTGAAAGGTGTAGAGAGATGTTTGGTATAAAGGAAAACAAATTTATCATTAAGGGAAGTTGTTACAACTAATAATATTTAATGTCCATTTTTATAAAAATATCAAGTACGAATATGCTAACTGTAACTCTGATTGCAAACTTTGATTATTGATAAAAAAATTGCACAGAGATCAAAACATTTTGTTGAAGAAGCTGTTATGTGTAGCAAAGAAAACTTGATTAGAAATGAAACTCAAAGACCTTTCAACCACTTCTTCAAATTTACTTATAAAATAAGTAACACAACTAAAAGAAGATTTATGCCAAATTATATTATTTGTATGTTATAATATATTATGGAAATAAGAAATGGGGTTGTACAATCTCACTTGAGGCTACAAGGGCTAATATTGAAGAGGGAGAAACAATCATACAACTGAGGTTTGCAAATTATTTAATATTTTGAATCCTTCATTCTTATCTTTATCTTTATTAAGTTTCGTAAGGTAAGCTAAACACACAAAATAAAGAATTATTTTTAATGGTTTTTCTAATAGGCTAAAACCTAAGACATCGCCAATGCAACTAAGAAATTTTTAAAAGTTCTACATTATATTTAATGGTTTTTTTAAGAGGCTAAAACCTTTTTTCCACAGAAAAAATTTCTCAATTTATATTAATGATATAAATGTGTTCTCTGTTGAAGAAGATAAAACACAAAACAGATTTTGTAACTGAAAATCCCAAAGAGAAGGAAAATACAAATCCATGCCGGTCTTTACAAAAGTAGTCAAGTGCAAATAGTCATGGTGCAGATAGTCATGGAAGAAGAGTACAGGAGAGCAGTCCGCGTTGGCGGGAGATGAGCTGAATGGTGGCTGGACAGATCTATATATGTTTTCAGCTGGAGGTCCTAGACAAGCTTAAGAGCAAGTGGGGGACCCTCATGCCCATCCACATAGAGGTTATAAAAAATGGATCCTGCTTTCTTCTGTAGGGCAGCTTTGGATAGGAAATTCGCTTCTTTGTTGTTATCTGGATATGTATGTTTGAAATTTAACTTGGAGAAGGATGTTTGTAGCTGTCGGATCCTTTCCATCTAGCCCAAGAGGGAGGAGATCTGCAGGTTGACTTTGTTATTGATCCTGTCTATGATGATACGGGAATCTCCATAAGAAGAGGGTCTAGATTTAATCTCCATAAGCCCGGGCTCCCAGCAATTCTTACCTGATGTTAGAACCCTGTCCACAATTTAATGTCCGTCTGCAAAATGTATTTGTGGAGAGATGTAGCACTCCACCAGCGCCACTCCGCAAACCGTTTGATTGGGAGGCTCCGTCGAACCAGCCTGTATGAGACTTATTTGGAGTGGGAGACTTCTGCATGGAAGCTATCGCCTTAGCTCGAGGATGGATGGTCGTCCAGGTATGGTGGAGGCCAAGTGATTTATAAGCTACGGTGGTGGCAAAGGGGGATTTTTTCTCAAAAATGCAAACGTTTCTGTCAATCCAGATGAACCAACAGACCATAGGTGGAAGGTTTATGGAGTGATTGGCGAGTTTGGACCAATTCTCGAAACAATCTACCAGTGTGGCTCCATCCCAGGTGAAATTTAAATTGAGAGCAGATGTGATGATGGACCAGACCGTTCTGGTAAAATGTGCTGAGTGGATTCCGCTTCAAGGAAACAGAGGTGACAGACATTCGGACCAGTCCATCCTTTCTTCTAGATAACATCCCAGGTATTAATATTATTCACGATGGTAAGACAGATGAAGATTTTTTGTTTCAGAGGAATATTCCATGACCAGAGACGAAAAATCCAGCCGCTGATAGCAATGGGCCAAACGCGATCTGTAATTTCAGAGTATGCATTGTGCGTTGTTAAGAAACCCGATCTGTTCCCCCCATCCACATCGGCAGGTCGGTTGTGTTGTTGATTTGTATGCCCGTGTTTGCAAGATGGTGGCAGAAAGAAGTCTACTCGGGCGCGAGGCTATCTGGAAGCACAAGTTCCAAGCTTGTTTTCCAGAAATTTAAAATTGGAGTCGAGGGACGACCTCCAGCAGCTTGGAAGAGGAAAGCCACATGTTTTGTGTTTAAGAGGGAAATGAGATCAAGAGAAAGACTGGAGTTATGAACCATATATGCAATACGATCCTTGCCTAGGACGATCGATTTTCCATAACCCAGGTACCAACATAGAGAATTTGTGATCCAGCGTGTTGATTTGTTGATGTTTCTCTAGAAAGATGGAGCCGATCTTGGAGGGGGCGCTGTTGATTTGAGCCAGGAATCCAGAGTAGAATGAGGCATGTATTTATCCTTTAATACAGAGTGTCAAATCCCTGTGTGGGTTTTTCTCGCCACATAGTGTTGGTAGCCAGTGCTTGGGTGGAGTGAAGAAAATTTTGGATCCCCCAGCCACCTTTCCTTTTTGGTTTGGCTAAAGTTTCCCAACTGCACAGGTGTTGGCGGGTATGGGTTGAGCATCCCGACCAGAGGAAGTTAAAGGACAACTTCCTGAGTTTTTTTATAACGGAGTTGAGGATGGATGCTAGCTCCATCCAGTAAACTAGTTGACCCTCCAAGACTCCTTTTAGCAGGGTGTAACGGCCTCCTAAGGTGAGCCAGTGGTTACACCAGTGGCCAATTCTTTTGGCAACTTTTGCAATGAGTCAATTCCAGTCGGTAGATTTGAGAGAGTCTGCTTTTAAGAGATAGCCAAGATATTTGAACCCTTATGAGGGAGGTATGAAGTTGTAGGGAAGGAGAGATTTCAACAGGGCAAGTGTTTGATCCTGGAGATTTGCATGGTGGAAGGTTGATTTTCTCCAGTTGATGGTGAGGCCAGTAGCATTGCAAAAGAGCTTCAATTGTTCAGTGATCTTCGTCCATTCTTGTATCGAGCCATTGGTCATGATGAGCACATCATTTGCAAATAGTAGGTGTAAGATTTTAGTAAGTCTGGAGACTTTGATTCCAGTGAGCTTCCCTTCGGACTGTATTTTTTTAAGGAGCAGCGAGAGGCCTTCCATGGCCAAAATGAAGAGAAGTGGGGAGAGTGGGAAGCCCTGCCTCAATCCTTTGCCGCTGCGAAAAATAGAGAGGGCTCGCCATTCACTAAGACAGAAAAATTTGTTGTTGTTATTCCACACATGATCCACTTGATGGAGTTTTGGCTAAATCCCAATTTGGTGAGGGCTAATCTGAGAAAATCTCAGTCAATACAGTCAAAGGTTTTTTTCAGGTCTAATTTTAGGATTAGTGCCTTTGATTTTTTTGTCTTGATGTTCTGAAGACATTCATGAGTTGTGCCTATGGCGTCTAAGATTTGGCGTCCTTTTAAAAATCCAAGTTGTTCTTCAGAGAGAGCTCTTGAGAGGATGGGTTTTAGCCGGTTAGCAATAATTTTTGTTATCAGTTTGTAGCAGAGGTTGCATAAGGAGATCGGCTTGTAGTCCCCAAAGGTGGAAGGGTTGTTCTCTTTTGGGATGAGAGTAATAAACATCGAGTTGAGGGCACCTATAATTCTGCCAAGGAGTCTGGAGTCCTCAATGAGCTCGAGGAGATCGTGTCCAACTAATTCAAAAAAGTGGATGAAGAATTCAACAGTCCAGTCGTCTGGGCCTGGAATTATGTCTTTATTGAAGGAAGTTAGTGCCACATGCACCTCCTGGAGCGAGCAAGGACTGTCTAGAGCATATGTGTCTGCAGCTGTAACAAAACAAGAGTATGCATTTGAAACAGTGACAAAATCATGTAGTTGGGAGTGAGTAAGCGCTGCATAAAAAATTTAAAGTGAGTTGTGGTCGTCGATGTAAGTGTTGATTGGCCTCTGTGTGTGAAGCCCTGTCATCTTGTAAAACCTAGATGTGCTTCTTGTTCTGTCGAGAGGTAGCATACTGGTGGAAGAATTTTGTATTAAGATCGTCGCCTTTGATCCAAGTCGCTTTGTTGTGTTGGCGCCATCACGTTTCTTCAGCAAGGAGGAGATTGTTTCTCTTAGATTCCAGAAGTTGTAGAGTAAGGGTTATGTCACATGATGCTCCAATAGATGGATCCTCCAAAAAAAAACTCTAAATCGTGAGTTCCAGTTCATTCAGTCTCGCCAGTTTTTTAATCTTGTGATTGCAGGCCCAAAGCTTAAATCTACCTTTTAAAGCTTTGAGTTTTATGACCAATCGACATTAAGGATTAGGAGACATCGTGAATGCAACTAAGAAATGTTTGAAAATACACAATCATATAAAGTACCTATGATGATAAATGACCATTTAAATGTATTTCCTATAATACAAATGGAGTACACTTTGAGCAATTAAATATGTCATACAAAGTAGCTCAAGTTCTTTTTGGACCCAACAAAACCATTAAAAACAATGAACAAAACTATTTAAAAAAATTTGATAAAAACAAAAAACATGGTTTCAAATTACTATTGGTGATTGAATGGCGTTATCGTATAAACATATTTACATCCACACCAAAAGAGTTCAATTTTAATATTTGTATGGATATGGGAAGTCTCAAGGTACACTATGGTGAAGATAAGAGATAATATGGTTTCTATCCGTGATATGTTATTATTTCATCTACACTTCTACTTATATTACGGAATAATAATGAAAGAAAAAATAAAAATAAAAATAAGTTTTCGCTAATTTGAATTGAGGATAAGTTTTCGCTAATTTAAGATTTTTTTGATGCTTTTAAAAAAATCGATAGACTCTAATTCCTCGTGTAAAGCATCTCCCACGCATTACTAATTCCTCGTGTAAATCATCATAAAATGACATGACTTCTAGTAAGGAATATTTTGCAAGAAATATTGTTAAATTCTATGTACCTTTCAAAATACAACAATTTGTATGCATTGGTTCAAGCGAAGTTTTTATGTGCTATGGTGTCTTGTGCATATGATTGCATAAATACTTAAAATTGGAAATCAAGAATTTAGTTTTGGAGTAGGAATATTTGTAAGGAAGGTTGTTATTAGCTATTTATACTTTGTTATTTTGGGTAAGAATTTAGTTTTGGAGTAGGAATATGTGTAAGGAAGGTTGTTATTAGCTATTTATACTTTATTATTTTGGGTACAAATTGCTTTAACATGTATTTTTCTAGGTACTAGTTTTTATATTAAGAATAAGAAAGAAATTAGTTTTGGAGTAGGAATATTTGTAAGGAAAGTTGTTATTAGTTATTTATATTTTGTTATTTTGGGGACAAATTGCTTTAACATGTATTTTTTCTAGGTATTAGTTTCTATTTTAGAAATAAGAAAGAAATGACGTAAGTTACTATATGATTAGGCATGACTTACTTTCATCCTCCATATTTGAAAGTTGAACAAAGTTAATCAATTCCTACACACATGTTTTCTCTATGCATTTTTCAATTTGATTATGAATATGATTAGGACCATGCATAAATGTTATCATATTTAAACAATATTGTAATGATAAAAGTGTGAAACACTAAGATGTAGTCATTCAATTATAAAATGGCACGTAGAAAGATACGTAGCCTAGGAATGAAAATGGCACGTAGAAATATATGTAGCCTGGGAATGATTTATCTTGAGAAGGAAGAACATAACTTATTTATTATCATGATATATAAAATAGAGATCAAAACATAGATAGCTTTTAAGTGATTTTCATGTTAACAATGGTTTCTCCATAAAAGTATAAGCGAGTAATTGAATGTGGATGCTCATTGCAGTTTTATATGCATTTTCTCGTTGTTGTTAAATAGATTGTGATTACTTTGTTAAGAAAAAAAATTATCTAATCTTTCTTAACACAAGTTGGGTCCTATAACGATATCTCTTTAAAGGAGTAGGAGATATAACACCTACACTTCATAAGACCTTGATTTGATGCTTAGATCTTAAATGTTCAATAAGGTTGTTTTCACATTAGTAACACAAATGTTGATTGAGGTTGTTTTTACATTAGTAACGCTTGAAAATGTTGCATTTTTTGTGATGGAGGTTAGTAACTATTGTGAACAATATTAGTACATATTATGATGAAATTATTTTGCATGACACCTTCCTAGGAAGATACACATGAGTGCAAAGGTAACTCATCCCAAAAATAGTTAGACATTAAATGGAAATTGTAGTTTTTTGTTGGTGATTACTCCCAATTGATATTAATAGGGATGATCATATAATCGACATTGAGTTATTGATGTGAGTGGTTTTTTAACATGAATGGATGGGTAATGGATTTGGTACTCTCGTTGATGGTTGCACTTTTATGAGTGTTAATAATGAAATTGAATAGTGATAGTGATCATTGAATGGTGTTTTTGGGATGGTTTTTCATATTATGGATCATGGATGATGAATTACATTACCATAGAGAACATTATGTGGTTAATCATGGGCATCCATATTGTCTTTTATTTAGCTCATCCTATATAAACATTGGACAAATGTTTCCCTAATGCTAGACCCTTGTGAAACATTTGTTCCTTTTAATGATCATTGAGGTTATTGTAACATTTGCTTGTTTATTTAAGCATAATTTGCTTAATTAGTAAGTACGAATGTGATGAACATTGATCTTGAATGGTTTGATTATTTATGGATATATTTCATATGAGGACTAATGTGATCTAAAGGCTAAAAATGAAAGAGATCATATGACCAAGGCAAGAACGATCATCTTCATTTATGACTCAATACCAACTTGGTGTCTAATAATGATTTTAAAGGATCTTGTCCCTTTACCAACTTCAAAATTTTTCAACACCCAAGGGCGGCATTCATGACCTCCAACAAATCAAACCCTAGTTGATCTAGGCAACTCAAATTGCACAAGAGAGGCATAGGTCGCATAGAAAACTCTCATGTAACAACATGCATATTTGTAGGGGATTGTGGTACAACTTCCATCAATCAAGGGATTGATTGGAAGCTTAGCTAGGTTTCCCTTCAAGTATAAGTAGGAGCATAGTTTGGTAGGATATTTAAGCTTATTATTGTGTTTATAATTTATCTATTGTTGTTGGTGAATCGAGTTATAATTAGAAGGTAGACTGCGACCCTAATATTCGTGGCAGATTTCGAATAAAGAGGGTATAGTTCTGCTATTTTTCTATTGTTGTTTTCTTACGAGGGTTCCAAGAGCTTCCTTGGGTAGGACCCACTCAATGAGAGTATTGAGAACCCCTTTCTGTATTCTCGTATTGTCTTTCAATTATGTTTTAATGTGATTTGCATAGTTCTATAGTAGGATAGAATACTAGGTATTTTATGTCATTTACAACATTTCCATGATTCATTTATATTTCTAAATACCAACTACATTACCTTGCTTCACATGTGTCATTTCCATAATCTACTTTATGGTGTTCAGTTCTTTGAAGCATGTTTAATGGGATTTATGTGATTTCTAATTGTTGTAAGGACTAAATGGTCTATTAGGAACCCTAGGATCTCAATTCCATTGATTCATCAACCTAGCTCTTCACCCAAGAACAATGATCCTAGACCTTTGTCTATCCTTTCACATTGCCAAGGGAGTTGGAATGAAGATCATGAGATTAATGGTATGAAGAGTCAAATGAATGATTTGTCAAAGTTGAGAATTTTCTTTATGCAGTTTTTCATAATATTAGTTTCATATTAAACCATTATAGTTACATATATAGTGCACAACACCTCATATGTTTGCACGAGGTCTGGGTTGATAATTAAAGTTAGTTGAGGGATTCAATGTTTATTGTTGCAATTCTTTGGCCCAATAGTTAAGCTATGTGTTTTATCTTTGATTGGCTTGAATATATGAACTAAAAATATTGGGTATCATCAATTGAATGATGAATGTATGCTCTTGGTTAGAATGTTGATAGATATAATTTGRATATTTTGGGTAAAGTAATATTGTTTGTTGATTGGGATTTGAATGATTTGGTGAATATTGAATGTTGGTAGTGGAATTTAGATGTTCTTGGTGGATTGTTATTATTTGTGAYTTGGCATTTGAATGATTAGTAAATATAGGATATTTGATGAGCATTGACTATTGGTTGTGAATTGCCATTTGAATCATTATTGAATATAGGACGTTGATAAGTATTGATTGTTGGTTGTAGCATTTGGATGTTTTGGTRAAACATTACACTTTGTTGATTAGAACTTGTATAATTGGTGAAAATGTGACTATGAAATGATGTTTTAGTGATGCATGAATGTGTGCAAAAATGATTTATGATGATAACATTTGGGTGAATGATTGTTCTTTTATTTATCATAATCATTGAATTATATTTGTATCTCAAATGAATGAGGGTGATACTTTCTTGCTTTATTGAAATATTGATACGTGTTTATTCCAATAAGTTGATTCTCAATTCCTTGTGATTCAATCATATTGTTTGATAAAAGTATTTAATTAATAAGTGCTCCTGCGAAATTGTTGTTCATGTTGGGTTGATAATGTATTCTCTGATTGAATAATGATTACTAAGGGAATGGTTAATAAGTTCAATTGTTTCTTATTGAGTAGCTTTTCAAGGAATGTGTTTGGATTGATCAAATTTTGTTTTCCTAATGTATGGATTAATTTATGCCACTTGAATAGGGTTGGTAGGTTCAAGGGGGATCGTCCTTGATCATAAGGGACAAAATGAAAATAAGTTCTAAATGGAGCATTCGAGAAGCAACAAGTAATCAAATTGAGTCTCTAACCCTCTATCAAGGGCTAAAGATCCTTGACTCAAGGTAAATTAGGGATTTGATAATCATAGGGGACTCATCTGTCATAATAAGACACATGTGAAACTTAACTACTCCAGTGGATTGTAAATTGAAAAGGATCGTATTAAGAACATTTCAAGGGGGGAAACGATTTGAATTGATGGAGTATTACTATGTGTTGAGGGCCTGAAACCATTAGGCAAATCATTTGGCCAATAAGACCTCCTATTGGGAGGTAGTAAAATTAAGAACAAAAGATGTGATTTTAGCTATTTCGATCCCTTAGTAATTTAAATTATGATTAAGCCAAAGTTTGAATTTGAAATGCCAAGTGGTGGACTAAAATCAATGGATCAACCAATTCAAAGTGGTGGAATGAACTTATTTGGAAAGGATGGGATTTAATTTGCATGAGTCTCAATACACTCACACATATTTTTTTATGGCAAGGCAACATAATATGAATTCAGTTGTAAATATGGTGGATGAAGATGGGATATTTCTTGTGCATGTCCTAATTGGCCACCCAAGTTCTGTTACGAAATATGAAGATTTTTTCTCTTAGGTACCATGGGCCAAAATTCGATTGGTGGTTTCGAATACAGATGCTTCCTATAGTTTGGATTTGGTGCACGGCATAGTTAAAGAGATTTCCTACATTTCTCATTACTCTAAGACTATTTATATTTCATTGATTATGGAAAACCACAATAATCCATGTGAATGTGCTTTATTTCAAGTATTGGATATCCAAACAGTATTGATGAGGCATGAGAGTTTTCTAGAAGATAATCAATCAACATTCTCCAATATGACAAACAGATTGTATTCTCAGGAAGAAACTCTAACTCTTGGGCATGTATAAATACTTGAGACTACGGTTCAAAAAAATAGGAAAATAAACAAATTAGAGGCAAAGTGTAGCATGTTACATCAAATGTTAATAGGCCTAGATAGGATCTCACTATTTGTGTTATCTTAAAAAATAATATCAATTGGATTATTACCTAAAGGATCAAAAGAGGAAGAATCAATCTAGCAAGTACCTAGGGAAGTGGATATGGAATTTATGGAACACGAAAACAATCCCCCTCCAGAGGAACATAATGAAATTCATAGTGGGCATGCCATTATTTAAGTCTAGGTTTTGAAAAGTAACTTTGATTTTAGTCCAATATAATAGGGCATATACCAATATCTCTCAATAGTATTCCCTTGAGAAAGATAGAACAATATTCTCTGCAATGAACTTCCTAGAATTGTAGAGATTTTTTTTATAACATGGCTCTTGGACAACCCTATGTTTTTGTATTACTATGCTAAATAATGCAGGCGCGACACCTTTTTAATACAAATTAAACTTTTCAGTCTAAAAAAATTATGCCACTTCAAATTGATTTAGTTAATAAGTCACTCGTAATATCTAATTCAATGATGCATGCATAGTTGTGCTTCAGTCTATAACCTCTTATTTGATTGTATTTTGGAATAATGCTACCTGAATTGTTAATTTGTCGAAAGACTATATATGAGAATTAATTTGATTTAGAAATTGTAAGTGGAACAAATCTTTCAAATCTCTTTGAACTTAATGATGTTAAAGGTGGGGGTAATTGTCGAGGATGCATGACATGGTTCTTCTCATTATGGCTACTTATGACAATATTGATGATTGGTTGCTTATAGAAAATTATAGATCTTAGTGAAAAGTAGAGAATGCTAAGGATGAATTTTATTCTATGGGAAAGAATATGTAACACCCCTCCTAGGCACAACAATTGGGACCATGTGACACCCTTGGGGTATTGACACCTTGGTTAGGACTAGCCCTTGATGATTAGACTTTACAAGATAGTGGTTACATTTATACTATCCTCTTAGTACCTTTGATATTCACTTATGTTGATGTGGCACGCATTGATATTCACTTATCATTAGGATATGTCACACATGTTATTATTTTTTTATTATTCATTATATGAGGGTATTGCTTTTAATGAGTTAAAAGGATTATGATGGTGTGATGCATGTTGATGATTATTCATGTTTAGTGTAGATACTAATGTTAAATTACATGTTATCAAGTTACATATTTTCGATATCTACACTAACATTGATCAAATGTTGGGAGTAACTTGAATGATTTGATGTTTAGTTGTTATGAACAATGCATACTCGAGGAATAGACCCTTGCTCAAAACTAATTGTGTGAACCTAAAATGAATACAAGTTACCTAAGTAGGGGGTTTGATCTATTTTTATATTTAATTTAAGTGTTTTAGTGTTGTTGAGTGCTTTTATGGTTTCTAGCCCCAATGTCTAGTGGTGTGACTTTAGGGGTGGGATACCATGGGACCTGAACTAAAACTTAACCCTATCTAATTTTGAGCATAAATAGGGAGGGTGAGAGCTTCTGTTTGGGGAACCATACTAGTGGAATTGACCCATGTAGGATTGGACCTATTTACTGGGTAATTTGTGTTAGGTGTCTTCGTTTATTGTTGTGTTAGGTTGTACCATGGGAATGGTGGAACCTAGCTTCTATCCATAGTTTTTTACTATTATATAGATGAGGTAGGGAGATA
>JZKD02S0008908.1:0-12685 GCA_000966675.3 Picea glauca | reverse complement strand
AATAGAAAACCCGACTTTGCCAAATCATAATTGTAATCGAAATATTATTTACAATCATTGATCATAATCAAAATTCGACAATATGGTTGTGATGAGTCATCATGTGCACTGTTGGACACTCTGTCACCGTTGCACAGCAATTCTGCAACACAACAGTAACCTAGGAAAATAGGCGTTAAAGATGACATAAAATATGACTAATAAAAAACCATTTTTTGAAACTGAGAGAGGTTTTTTTGTTTAAGCTTGTTATAAAGAAACAACTCTCTCGATTTCTCGAAATTCATCTCCAACTGGCCGGAATACGCATCGCAAAAACATGTCTTGGACAGGAAATCATGAAAACTGAAAAATAGGGCTCAAAGATTGCTTCGAATCTCCCAAAATATAAAACATTTTTCAAATCTGATTTTCCTCTCTGGGATTTTCCAAATTCCTCTCCAATTGGTTAGAAGGTGATATTGAAGTTGACCACTAAACCAGTCATTTGCGCAGCGCGACCTGTAGCCTGAGCGCGGGAAAATCCTTTGCGTGAAAGCATCCTCTGCGTGACAAAATCCGTTGCGCGACGAAATCCACTGCACGACAAAATCCACTCTGTGGAAACATCTTATGCATGACATCCCATTGCACGATGAAATCCACTGTGCGACGAAATCCACTACACGACAACATCATATGCGTGACAACATCCACTATGTGACAACTCATTGCGCGATGAAATCCACTGCGCAACAAAATCCCATGCGTGATGAAATCCACTGCGTGACAGAATCCTTTGCGCTGTGAAGTGCTCTGCGCACCACATAGAAAATTTTGCAGCGCGCAGTTGCAAATGGAAATGGAAATAATAAATGATAAAATTCCTTTTGAAACTAACCCTTGGAGATGTTAGATGATGCCAGGCATAAAAACAATATGGGTGCTAACAAGCATGACTTTGAAAATTGTTGACAAACCCCTAACCTTAGCTATGAAAATCATGGTGCTAATAGTTGGCTCCAATGGGGATGTTATCCTCCCTGTGAGGTAGCAAAGAACAGTAGACCAGATGCCTATCCATTGGGCTGCTCCCAAACTCAAATTGCAAACTGTAACTTGTAACCTCCATCCGCTGAAAACCCAAAGTTGTATCTGCTCCAAACTGAAATTTGAAACTAAACTGAACATGAAAACTGCAGATTGCCAAAAGAAATGCTCATAGTACCGAGCTTATTCACACTCCTACCTACACTAACTGCTGAAAAATATGTCAATCAAGTGAGATAAAAATACCAATGCAACCATGCAAGCACTTTATCCACTTTTTTTTTTCTTTGCACATGCTTGCTCCAAAGCCTATTTATTGATATGTCATTCAAAAATTTATCTATAAATTCAAATCTCAAAAAATTAAAATCATTGAGATTGTTTGTTGCCTCCAACAAAACTGCAAATGGATCCTCCAAAACATACATAAAACAATAATAATGTTTCACCCCTTCCACTGCATTCTTGTTTTCATGTAATTCAACCTGTTGATTACCACAAAAATGCTGAAAAATATGTTGAGATTGTTGGAAACAACAATCTTCTGAATCAAAAGACAGTGCTAGCTGAAATGAAACCCCTAGTGGCAAGCAATCCATATCTAACAATGATGTTGATTGACCATCATATTTATTTCCAATATGGTAGTTGATCATAGGATGCAAATCTGAACTGAAATAACCTTCCATGTAATCAACAACATGGTCATTAAAAGTATGAGAAAGTTGTTGATCCTCTTCACTAATAACAATTTTCTCATGTAAAACAATGTCACTATGAATGCAGTCAGACTTCACTGCTTCCTCTGTTATCTCATTATTTACTTTCAACAATTCAAAGGAAGAAAAACATAATGGAATACAATTTTCATTTGCAAGTCCATTGTTTTCTTCATATTCAACATCATGCCTGGAGGATTTCTGATTTGAAACATTATAAACATTTTGCTTCAACAATTGAAAAGAAGCAAAACACAATGGCAAGGTTCTTTCACCTAATTCAAAACCTTCTTCATTTTCTTCACTACTGTCATCTGCACATTTTTCAATTTCTTTGGATTGCTGAACATACTCATTTTCAGGTTCATATTTGACCAATGGTTGCAATTTTGAACTGATAAAACCTTCCATATAACAAGCAACAAGGTCATTAAACACGTGAGAAGACCGCTGCAATTTATTGTCAATTTTTTCCCATGAATCAGTGTGACTTTGCATCAGCACACATTCCTCTGCCTTAGTGATGACCTTTAACTTTTCTTTCAACAATTTAAATGAAGCAAAGCATAAAGGTAAAGAATTTCCTTCAGCTGATTCAATACTTCCTTCATATTCTTCTTTGTAACTGTGATATGTAGACTGATTTTACACTGCTGAAAAAAAAAAAAAAAAAAAAAAAAACATTTTTTGATAGAGAGCGTGAAGCTAGTTGTTCTAGGAATTCAACATCATAATCATCATCATATTCATCATATATAGGCAAATCAACAACATCTGCGATGTCATCTAACAAGAAAAATCTTGCGACATCAACTTGCTCTTCAACAAACTGATTTGCAAATTCATTTTCTCGACTCTCTACAAATGAATACATAAAACAATCAACCTTGTGCTTATGATGAGATGGATCAAAAACTAAATTAGCACCTTCTTTTTCAATAAGTGGAATATAATCCTTTGCAATATCATCAACATTTAAAGCTTCAAGAGGACATATGATATTATTAACCCTCTTCTCAAGCTTCAAATCAATTGTTCTTTATTCATATTCATTGTCATGTTCTTTAGCATCCAACTCCTCATTTCGAATTTGTTTACATGCTTGAATATTGTCTTCAACTTCCTGAGCATTGTTGAACATCTACTGCAAAGACATAGACTTCATGTCCCTCAAAAGGAAAGATAAGTCTGATTTAAAGGTTGTTACATAATGGAGCATGGTAGCAACTTCAGGAGGTTGGAGTTCTTCAGGCAGTTTATAATAAAGACTAGCAAACCTCCTGCTAAAATTTGACATGGTTTCATCTTTCATTCTTCCCATGGCATAAAAATCTAAAAGGAGTAGATCCCATGACTTTCTCTCACCCCAAAACCTATGGAAATCTTCCCTCATTTCATCCCATGAGCTAATCGACTGAGGCTGCAAATGTTTGAACCATGCTTTGGCATCTCCTTGTAAGTACTAAGAAAAGGCCCTCATAGACACATCATCATGTTTGATCTCAAAAAGGTCTATGAAATGCTCAAAGACCTGAATATTTTTTTCAGCTGGCTATCCATCAAGCTCTCCATCGAACCTAGGAAGATACTTATAATGTTTTAGAGGAAAGTAATGAAGGATGGAAGGAAATTTAAGAGGACTCTATCTTTCTTGAATTAGTGAGGGTGCGGGGTTAAGAACAGAAGGTACAAGCTCAGCTTTGGTTTCATTAAGATCACAAGAATGATCATGAACATCATATGGCTCAGAGGAAGGAGCTTGGTGAATATCGGTTATACAAGAAGGAGGTATATTTACAATTTGCAATGAAGGATATACAAGGGTAGATCTATGGGATTCATTTAAACACAGTAAGTGACGAAATATTCTTTTGAAAAACTCAGGAAAAGACAAGAAGATATTGATAAGATAGAAATGTACTTCTTGAACTAAACTTAAGCTCAAGCACCTTATTTTTCCATACTGCTCTTCCATTATTCTGTTAACAGATCTCATTCTCCAATGGAGTCTTTGAATCGCATTTGAAGCTTAATTGGAATCACCATGAAAACTTTATCTCTAGATTCTTCTTCCAGTGGAATCACCTTCAACTGATTTTCGGAATTGTGGAGTCGCCAGAGCAGAAATACAACCAATATGTGCCTAAGTGTCTGGTGCTCTCAAACCTTAGAACTAAAACAATGTCGTTCTTCCGAGGGAAAATTTATTCAATTCCATCCACGGCAACGGCGCCAAAATGTTAGCACTCTGTAAATCTGTTTGGTTGATAAACAGACGACGAAGGTAACTTTTTCAACCAACTTTGAGGCCCGAAACTAGCCTTTTGGACTCGGAGATGGCTCTCTCGGGAGACTTTGTCTCTACGCAGGATATGGCTTTATAGCGGTGGCTAGATTTAACATTGTCAGATAATAAATATTGGTTATATTGGCGCAAGAAAATAATACTTTGGAATATGGAGTCGATTCGAGGAAACAACGGAAACAAATGACTCAATGACTAAACTTGAGAGGATAAAGGCTAAACGAGCATAATTCTTCAGTGAAAAATAGTAAGGTGTGGTGGAGATAAAATACAGGAAGTAACTCAGAGCACCGCTGCGGGTGAATTCGGAGTTAACTTTTAGAAGAAAAATGTTTTGTCTAAGTGGCGCGAACAAGGGGCGCTGCGCAGTGAATCCACAGGTTTGAAAATTCGTTTCGAAGTAGACATAAAAAGATAACCAGAAGCACATACGCAAGAAAGGGAAAACAATACATCCAACTGCTACAATTAGAATCTTTTCATCAAAGTTACAGGACTTTTGCATTAAGTTTCGCTCGAACTCAAATTACATACAATAGCTACTATCTATACCAATTTTTCCAACTAACCTCGTTTACATGAAAATGATCCCCATATATAGAAAACTAATTTCACCCTTGGCTACTATGGTCGAACTACTTCCTCCTAGAAACATGGATCTGTTTTCTTTGAAAGAGAACAATAACTTCAACGGATTCACTAAAAATAGAAAACTAGACTTTGCCAAATCATAATCGTAACTGAATTATTCTTTGCAATCATTGCTCATGATTAGAATTTGACCATATGGTTGTGATGAGACATCATGTGCATTTTTGGACACTCTGTCACCCTTTCACAGCAAGTCTTCTACGCAAGAGTAACCTACAACAAAAATGCAGCGGATTGGGCAGCGAACTAAGAAAATAGGCGTTAGATATGACATAATATCTCACTAATAAAAAACTATTTTTTGAAACTGAGAGAGGTTTTTGTGAGCAAGCTCGCTATAAAGAAAAACCTCTCTTGGTTTCTCAAAATTCATCTCCATATGGTTGGAATACGCTTCGCAAAAACATGTCTCGGACAAGAAATCATGAAAACTGAAAAATAGGGCTCAAATATTCCTTTGAATCTCGCAAAATATGAAATGTTTTTCAAATATGAGAGACGTTTTTATTGCTTAGTTTGTCCTTAACAAAAACCTCTCTTGGATTTTCAAAATTCCTCTCCAGTTGGTCAGAAGGTGATCTTGAAGCTGACCACTAAACCAGTCATTTACGCAATGTGACCTGTAGCCTGTGCACAGGAAAATCCTCTGCCTGAAAGCATCCTCTGCGCGACGAAATCCATTGTGTGAAGAAATACACTATGCGGCAACATCCTATGTGCGACAACCCACTGCACAATGAAATCCACTGCGCGACAGCATCCCATGAGCGACAACCCACTGCACGATGAAATCCATTACGCGACAACATCATATGCGCAACAGCATCATATGCACAACAGCCCACTGCGCGACGAAATCCACTGCGTGAAAAAATCCCATGCATGATGAGATCCACTACGCGACAGAATCCTTTGCGCGATGAAGTGCTCTCTGCAGCGTGCAGTTGCAAATGGAAATGGAAATGATAAATGATAAACTTCCTTTTGAAACTAACCCTTGGAGATGTTAGATGATTCCAGGCATAAAAACAATATGGGTGCTTACAAGCATGACTTTTCAAATTGTTGACAAACCCCTAACCTTAGCTACGAAAATCATGGTGCTAACAGTTGGCTCCAACGAGGATGTTATCCTCCCTGTGAGGTAGCAAAGAACAGTAGACCAGACGCCTATCCATTGGGCTGCTCCCAAACTCAACTTTCCAACTATAACTTGTAACCTTCATCCATTGAAAACCCAAAGTTGTATATGCTCCAAACTGAAATGCAAAACTAAGCTGAAATGAAAACTGCAGATTGCCAAAAGAAATGCTCATAGTACCGAGCTTATTCACACTCCTACCTACCCTAACTGCTGAAAAATATGCCAATCAAATGAAATCAAAATGCCAACGCAACAATGCAAGCACTTTATCAACTTTTTGCTTTCTTTGCACATGCTTGCTCCAAAGCCTGTTTACTGATATGTCATTCAAAAATTTATCTATAAATTCAAATCTCAAAAAATTAAAAACATTGGGATTGTTTGTCGCCTCCAACAAAATTGCAAATGGATCCTCCAGAACATACATAAAACAACAATCATGTTTCACCCCTTCCACTTCATCCTTGTTTTCATGTAATTCAACCTGTTGATTACCACAAAAAGGATGAAAAATATGTTGAGACTACTGGAAACAACAATCTTTTGAATCAGAGAACAGTGTTGGCTGAAATTAAACCCCTAGTGGCAAGCAATCCATATCTAACATTGATGTTGATTGACCATCATATTTATTTCCAATATGGTAGTTGATCACAGGCTGCAAATCTGAACTGAAATAACCTTCCATGTAATCAACAACAGGGTCATTAAAAGTATGAGAAAGTTGTTGATCCTCTTCATGGATAACAATTTTCTCATGTAAAACAATCTCACTATGAATGCAGTCAGACTTCACTGCTTCCTTTGTTATCTCATGATTTAATTTCAACAATTCAAAGGAAGAAAAACATAACGGAAGATAGTTTTCATTTGCAATTCCATTGTTTTCTTCATATTCAACATCATGCCTGGAGGATTTCTGATCTGAAACATTATAAACATTTTGTTTCAACAATTCAAAAGAAGCAAAACACAATGGCAAGGCTCTTTCACCTGATTCAAAACCTTCTTCATTTTCTTCACTACTGTCATATGCACATTTTTCAATTTCTTTGGATTGCTGAACATACTCATTTTCAGGTTCATATTCGACCAATGGCTGCAATTTTGAACTGATAAAACCTTCCATATAACAAGCAACAGGGTCATTAAACACATGAGAAGACTGCTGCAATTTCTTGTCAAATTTTTCCCATGAATCAGTGTGACTTTTCATCAACACACATTCCTCTGCCTTAGTGATGATCTTTAACTTTCCTTTCAACAATTTAAATGAAGCAAAGCATAAAGGTAAAGAATTTCCTTCCGCTGATTCGGTACTTTCTTCATATTCTTCTTCGTAACTCTGATATGTAGGTTGATTGCTCTCATTACACTGTTGAAAGGGAACATTTTCTGATAGAGAACATGCGGTTGGTTGTTCTAGGAATTCAACATCATATTCATCATATATAGGCAAATCAACAACATCTGCAATGTCATCTAACAAGAAAAAGCTTGGGACATCAACCTTCTCTTCAACAAACTGATTTGCAAATTCATTTTCTTGACAGTCTACAAATGAATACATAAAACAATCAACCCCGTGCTTATGATGAGATGGATCGGAAACTAAATGAGCACCTTCTTTTTCAATAAGTGGAATATAATCCTTTGCAAAATCATCAACATTTAAAGCTTCAAGAGGACATATGATATTATTAACCCTCTTCTCAAGATTGAAATCAATTGTTCTTTGTTCATATTCATTGTCATGTTCTTTAGCATCCAACTCCTCATTTCGAATATGTTTACATGCTTGAATATTGTCTTCAACTTCCTGAGCATTGTTGAACATCTGTTGCAAAGACATAGACTTCCTTTCCATCAAAAGGAAAGATAAGTCTGATTGAAAGGTTGTTACATAATGGAGCACGGCAACAACTTCAGGAGGTTGGACTTCTTTAGGCAGTTTATAATAAAGACTAGCAAACCTCCTTCTGAAATTTGATATGGTTTCAACTTTTATTTTTCTCATGGCATAAAACTTTGAACGGAGTAGATCCCATGACTTTCTCTCACCCCAAAACCTACGGAAAGCTTCCCTCAGTTCATCCCACGAGCTAATCGACTGAGGCTGCAAATGTTTGAACCATGCTTTGGCATCTCCTTGTAAGGACAGAGAAAAGGCCCTCATAGACACATCATCATGTTCGATCTCAAAGAGGTCTATGAAATACTCAAAGACCTGAATATGTTTTTCAACCGAATGTCCATCAATCTCTCCATCGAACCTAGGAAGATACTTATAATGTTTCAGAGGAAAGTCATGATGGATGGAAGGAAATTTAAGAGGACTGTAACTTTCTTGAATTATCGAGGGTGAAGGGTTAAGAACAGAAGGTACAAGATTAGCTTTGGTTTCATTAAGCTCACAAGACTGATCATGAACATCATATGGCTCATAGGAAGGAGCTTGGTGAATATCGGTTATACAAGAAGGAGGTATACCTACAGTTTGCAATGAAGGATATACAAAGGTAGATCTCTGGGATTCATTTAAACACGATTATTGAAGAAATATTCTTTTGAAAAACTTCAAAAAGGACAAGAATATATTGAGAAAATAGAAAAATACCTCTTGAACTAAACTTAAGCTCGAGTACCTTATTTTTCCATACTACTCTTCCATTTTTCTGTTAATAGGTCTCACTCTCCAGTGGAGTCTTTGAATCGCATTTGAAGCTTGATTGGAGTCACCATGAAAACTTTAGCTCTAGATTCTTCTGCCAATGGAATCACCTTCAACTGATTTTCTAATGTGTGGAGTCGCCAGAGCATAAATACAGTCAATATGTGCCTAAGTGCCTACTAATCTCATACCTTAGAACTAAAAAAATGTCATTCTTCCCAAGGAAAATTTATTCAATAATGTCCCCAACAACGACGCCAAAATCTTAGCACTCTGTAAATCCGTTCGGCTGATAAACAGACGACAAAGGTAACTTTTTCAACCAACTTTGAGGCCCGAAACTATCCTTTCAGACCCGGAGAGGGCTCTCTCGGGAGACTCTGTCTTTGTGCAGGATATGGCTTTAAAGTGGTTGCTAGATTTAACACTGTCAGATAATAAATTCTGGTTATATTGCCGCAAGAAAATAAGACTTTGGGCTATGGAGTCGATTTGAGGAAACAACGGAAAGAAATGACTTGGTGACTAAACTTGAGAGGATAAAGGATAAGTGAGCAACATTCCTCTGTGCAAAATAGTAATGTGTGGCGAAGATAAAATATAGGAAGTAACTCGGAGCATCGCTGCGGGTGAATTCAGAGTTAACTTTTAGAAGAAAAACATATTGTTTAAGTGGCGCGAACAAGGGGCGTTGCGCAACGAATCCACAGGTTCAAAAATTTGTTCTGAAGTAGACATAAAAATATATGGAAAAATATAACAGGAAGCACATACGCAAGAAAGGGAAAACAATACATCCAACTACTACAATTAGAATATTTTCATCAAAGTTACAGGACTTTTGCATTAAGTTTTAGTCGAACTCAAATTACATACAATAACTACTGTCTATACCAATTTTTCCAACCAACCCCATTTACATTAAAATGATCCCCATATATAGAGAACTAATTTCACCCTTGGCTGTTATAGTCGAACTACTTCCTCCTAGAAACGTGGATCTGTTTTCTTTGAAAGAGAACAATAACTTCAATGGATTCACTAAAAATAGAAAACCCGACTTTGCCAAATCATAATCCTAACCAAAATATTCTTTACAATCATTGATCATGATCAGAATTCGACCATATGGTTGTGATGATTCATCATGTGCATCGTTGGACACTCTGTCACCCTTGCACATCAAGTATGCTATGCAACAATAACCTACAGCAAAAAACGCAACGGATTGCGCAGCGAACTAAGAAAATAGGCGTTAAATATGACATAATATCTCACTAATAAAAAACTATTTTCTGAAACTGAGAGAGGTTTTTGTGATTAAGCTCGTTATAAAGAAAAACCTCTCTAGGTTTCTCAAAATTCATCTCCATATGGCTAGAATATGCTTCGCAAAAACATGTCTCGGACAGGAAATCATGAAAATTGAAAAATAGGGCTCAAATATTCCTTCGAATCTCCTAAAATATGAAACTTTTTTCAAATATGAGAGAGGTTTTTATTTCTTAGTTTGTCCTCAACAAAAACATCTCGTGGATTTTCAAAATTCCTCTCCAATTGGTCAGAAGGTGATCATGAAGTTGACCACTAGACTAATCATTTGTGCAACGCGACCTGTAGCCCGTGCGCAGAAAAATCCTCTGCGCGATAGCCCACTGCACGAAAAAATACATTGTGCGACAACATCCTATGCGCAACAGCCCACTGCGTGACAGCATCCCATGCACGACTTCCCACTGTGCAACAAAATCCACTGCGCAAAAACATCATATGCGCAATAAAATTGTATGCACAACAACCCACTGCGCGACGAAATCCCATGTGTGATGAAATCCACTGCGCGACAGAATCCTTTGCGCGGTGAAGTGCTCTGTGCACCACATGGAAAATTTTGTAGTGCGTAGTTGCAAATGGAAATGGAAATAATAAATGATAAACTTCCTTTTGAAACTGACCCTTGGGGATGTTAGATGATGCCAGGCATAAAAAAAATATGGGTGCTAACAAGCATTACTTTGCAAATTGTTGACAAACCCATAACCTTAGCTATGAAAATCATGGTGCTAACAGTTGGCTCCAACGGGGATGATATCCTCCCTATGAGGTAGCAAAGAACAGTAGACCAAACGTCTATCCATTGAGTTGCTCCCAAACTCAACTTTCCAACTGTAAATTGTAACCTCCATCTGCTGAAAACCCAAAGTTGTATATGCTCCAAACTGAAATCTGAAACTAAGTTGAACATGAAAACTGCAGATTGCCAAAAGAAATTTTCGTAGTACCGAGCTTATTCACACTCCTACCTACCCTAACTATTGAAAAATATGCCAATCAAGTGAAATCAAAATGCCAATGTAACCATGCAAGCACTTTATCCACTTTTTGCTTTCTTTGCACATGCTTGCTCCAAAGCCTGTTTACTGATACGTCATTCAAAAATTTATCTATAAATTCAAAACTCAAAAAATTAAAAACATTGGGATTGTTTGTCGCCTCCAACAAAACTGCAAATGGATCCTCCAGAACATACATAAAAAAACAATCATATTTCACCCAGGGATAATTTCAATGTTGGAAAGTTATATTAAAATGTAGAAACATGGGCTAATCTTACTAGTCCTTATTATGCAAAATGTAAAAAAAATGGCGATAGTTTTGTAAAAATATTCAAATTTCTAAGGATTTAATATAATTTCTCTAAATGTTTGGCTATTTTTAAGGTAAAATAATTTTATTCTATGGAATTTGGACTAATCATTTTTATAAAAAATGGAAATTGGTGAATTTTTTTTTGGGGAAAAACCATAGAAAATTAGCCCATTTGCGAAATTTAGCCCCTAAAATCATCTATGGTTTCACCCCTTCCACTGCATCCCTGTTTTCATGTAATTCAACCTGTTGATTACCACAAAAAGGATGAAAAATATGTTGAAACTGTTGGAAACAACAATCTTCTGAATCAGAAGACAATGTTGGTTGAAATGAAACCCCTAGTGGCAAGCAATCCATATCTAACACTAATGTTAATTGACCATCATATTTATTTCCAATATGGTAGTTGATCACAGGCTGCAAATCTGAACTGAAATAACCTTCCATGTAATCAACAACAGGGTCATTAAAAGTATGACAAAGTTGTTGATCCTCTTCACCGATAACAATTTTCTCATGTAAAACAATGTCATTGTGAATGCAGTCAGACTTCACTGCTTCCTTTGTTATCTCATGATTTACTTTCAACAATTCAAAGGAAGAAAAACATAATGGAAGACAATTTTCATTTGCAAGTCCACTGCTTTCTTCATATTCAACATCATGCCTGGAGGATTTCTGACTTGAAATATTATAAACATTTTGCTTCAACAATTCGAAAGAAGCAAAACATAATGGCAAGGCTCTTTCACCTGATTCAAAACCTTCTTCATTTTCTTCACTGCTGTCATATGCACATTTTTCAATTTCTTTGGATTGTTGAACATACTCATTTTCAAGTTCATATTTGACCAATGGATGCAATTTTGAACTGATAAAAACTTCCATATAACAAGCAACAAGGTCATTAAACACATGAGAAGACTGTTGCAATTTCTTGTCAATTTTTTCCCATGAATCAGTGTGACTTTGCATCAGCACACATTCCTCTGCCTTAGTGATGATCTTTAACTTTCCTTCCCACAATTTAAATGAAGCAAAGCATAAAGGTAAAGAATTTCCTTCAATTGATTCCGTACTTTGTTCATATTCTTCTTTGTAACTGTGATATGTAGGTTGATTGCTCTCATCACACTGTTGAAAAGGAACATTTTCTGATAGATAACATGCAGCTGGTTGTTCTAGGAATTCAACATCATAATCATCATCATATTCATCATATATTGCCAAATCAACAACATCTGCAATGTCATCTAACAAGAAAAATCTTGGGACATCAACCTGCTCTTCAACAAACTAATTTGCAAATTCATTTTCTTGAGTGTCTACAAATGAATACATAAAACAATCAGCCTCATGCTTGTGATGAGATGGATCAAAAACTAAATTAGCACCTTCGTTTTCAATAAGTGGAATATAATCCTTTGCAAAATCATCAACATTTAAAGCTTCAAGAGGACATATGATATTATTAACCCTCTTCTCAAGATTCAAATCAATTGTTCTTTGTTCAT
>JZKD02S0008907.1:1099394-1110042 GCA_000966675.3 Picea glauca | reverse complement strand
AAGAGACCTCGTGTATGTCTGTTACAGAGAGGAAGCCTGTGTTGGGTGCAATAGAATGCGTGTTTACCCTTGTCCAGAGCCATGGAGTCTGTCTGTGAGAGAAAACCAATGTGTGCATTCCCTGAACGAAGTGTCCATGCCAATTTTGGGGAAGAGTCTCTGTGTGCCCAGGAAAAGATGAGCGAGCTTGTGCGTGGAGCCCTATTCTAAAATCTTGACCGAGAGAAAGGCTTATGACTGCTGAACCGGTTCTTGGGAAGTCTGTGTCCAATTTCCCTGTGTTTGTTGTGGCACACAGTTCTGGACTGCGTGAGGCTTGTTGGCCTGTGAGCGACTCCCTCCAAGTGAGAGAGTGCGCAGAGGAAGGAGAGAGCTCTTGGAAGGAACCCTGTAGCTGTCATAGAACCCGGAGACTTCCGGTCTGGTCTGTTCCTATAAACCAAGGTAAGGGAGACTGGCAACCGAAGGACTGTCCAGGTGACAAAGAAGGTGCACTCTCTCGGGGTGGAACAGGCATGTGGGGAATGAGGGTTTGTGGGCAGTGAGCGTGGGAGATTCCTGGGAGAGCATTCTTACTGATCGTTGTGTGTGACTGAATTTCCTGTAACCTCAGCCTGAGTCTGGATTCCTTGCCCTGGGGTGGAGCTCAGTCCCAGCTCGGGGGTGACCCTCTGTTGAGTTGAGGAGCAGTGCGGTCTATGGCTGGGAGGTTCGTGGAAGGCCTGCATTTGGTTGGTGGATTTCTCCACTGTCACAAGATAAGTGCTTAATTATATCTCTACCACATTTTATCATGATTGTGTTGGATCTGTTATCATGTTTTCTACTGTGTAAATGAATTACTGTTGAAAGCTATGGATTGTCTAATTATAATAGTAACTATATGTTTATTTCGAGAATTAAAATGTATCTCCTTGCTGTTACGCATGTGATTATACAATTATGTATGTTTTATGTAAAATTCCATGTACAGATTGGTTGTCGAGGGGTTTGAAAGCCTCGGTAGTAAAAAGGGACACTACAACATGGGTAGGTGGAAGGTTATACCATAGCCCAACAACCATTGGAGATCTTGAAGGCATGATCGGGGAGGCATGTCATGACTTTGTCTACTAAGAATGGGGTTGGAGCAGAAATGCATGACAACTGGAGTGGTATAGGGATAGGGATGATACAAAATGCCTCCTATGTCAAGTATAAGTGAGAAACTTGCAAAACTGATTTTCAAAATAGGAATGAAACAAGTTCATATATAATTAATTCCCAATTTTTATTGATTGGTTTTCGCAATATGGATCCATCACTTGGTTTCCAAGTCTTGGTACTACTTCATCATACTTGGTGTTGCCCAGGGAAAATTTAAATTAAGCATTCTTGATATGTGAACTCATTCGCTACACAACGTGCTCCACTCCAATGGTTTTGGGCATCTCATAAGTTTAAATGATAGAGAGAAAGTGTAATCCAAGTTTGCTTTTAGTGGTGAATTCATGGATTGTTGTTTTTACGTGTCCTGATGTGCTCCAAATAACTAACAATGTGCTTTCTGAGTTGGCTGACAGATCAAAGTGAAAAATTGATTCCATTTGGTCGGTGATTATGCATCTCCCTCGAAGAGAAGAAGTTTTGGGCATCTCATAAGTTTAAATGATAAAGATAAAGGGTATTCCAAGTTTGCTTCTAGTTGTGAATTCATGGATTGGTGTTTTTACATGTCCTGGTGTGTTCCAAACAACTACAAATGCGCTTTCCCAGTTGGATGATAGATCAAAGTGAAAAATTAATTCCATTTGGTCAGTGATTATGCCTCTCCCTCAAGAAAGAATAAGAGGCACTAGAGGGATGCACCCAAATAAGAGTTGAGATAGGTGTAGCCGATGAAGATGTTGGATTCAGATGGAGAATAAAGATGGATGATATATGGGAGGATTATATGGAAATTTCTTGCTTGATACATATAATAAGGATTGAACAGTGCGGCCCTTAAACTGTCTCAAATAGCACTATCTTCAAATTGGTCCCCTAAGTGTTGGTAAAAGAGGGGGTTTTGATTGACTTTTCTATGATTGGGACATCATACTCACATGCCACCTAGATATGGTCATTTCGGTTGGGATTCTGGCAATCATATCAAATAATAAATGGGAGATAGATAGAGTAATAAATAGGAGAATGAATTAGCATTGTATGGTTTTAGGAAAGAAATTAACATTTTATGGTTTTGAATATGCATTGATGCAATAATTGAAACTCCTTCGCTCTTGGTCATTGGTATTGGAATGGGATCTGTGATAACTGATTCTTCCTATTTAGAATGGGATCTATGACAATCAATTGATTGGTTACTCTCAGTTGTGGTATTGTTCATGATTAGCATAGGAAGAGTATTAATTAATTTTTGTAAGATTCATAATTAATTATACTTAAAAAAAAACAAAACATAGAGCTCAATCCCTCTACCAAAAGAAAACCACTAAGTCAAACAGATGACCACTCACTCAGTGTCCTAATGTCTCTGAGTTCAACCACGGGTAGCTTCATCACCACCACCTTCCACTGAATCCAAACTGTTATTTCTCAATATGCAATGGCTTCTGTGTTTCTTTTTCATCTTTACGCAATTGGTTCAAACATTGGCGAGGCCTTTCGCAAGCAAAATGATCAATACAATTTCCTTCAATTGTGTTGCACCTCCTCATCCTTTTCTTTGTGAAGGTTCCCTCCATCTTTGTTTAGAAGGTGTCTTGATATGCGAAGAATAAGGTTTCCCTTTGCAACAACGAAAAAAAAGAGAAAAGGTAAAATTATAATGGTTGTGTCAAGTCTCTATAAAATTTGGTAAACATCAATAAAGCACAAAGGTGATTGTAAAAATCAAAGGTAAAATCCTTCTCTATGATTGTCGTCATGACAATCTAGGTCTTCAATTTCTTCTAAGCCTTGGAGGATGTTCCAGTCATCTCCATCCTTGTTTTCCCATGGCCATTAACTGAACCAGATTCATATGTGCCTTAGTAAAGATGAAATTTTTATATGTTATTTAGTAATGAATATATTTGAATCCTTTCACTTGCAATACTTTTGGAGTTGTATCCCAAACCTTCATGGGGGAATTTCCTCATTTTGATTGGAATTCTTATGGTCATTGTATTATATGCAACTGATTATTATCAAAGGAAGCGACTTCACATCCATAGGCATCATTTTTATTTTATTTTATACAGGTGGTAAATAATCTTAGGTTGCCACCTTTGTTGGTTGATGTTTTCTATCTTTATTGGAATTATTGCAATGATTTTATTGAGTGAATTTAGTTTAAGGGTTTCTTGGTGTGTAGTACATAGGAATCCTCTTGAGCAATGTTATCAAATTTATTCCACCTAGGGGAAGGCTAGAGATTGAAGTAAAGTGTGACGAGGTTCTGGAGACTACATCAATGGATTTAGGGTAGAAATCATGTTTGCAATCACCAGTTCCCATGTAGAAGCTACAACACTATACAACAAGGGCCTAATAATAGTATTAACATGAAACATAAAGTTTTCAAAAGTTGTACTTTTTCTAAAGGACTTTGCCACATATAAGCTAGAAGAGATAAAATATGTAGAGAATTATTGAAACATTTTCTTTGCTAATGTAATAAACATCAATAAATTTTAGTATTGGATGCATAAATTTTATGATTCAACTTAAGATTGTCTTTGAAGTTTATTCACAATGCCCATGTTCCGTGGTGTGTAGTTTAAGCGAGGCATTACTAAGTTTTAATAAAATGTTACAATTTCAGGAATCTCTTATTGAGATCAATAAAGTGGTTTGAGTTGTACTCATTAGCAATAGGGTGGTATCCAACTTATGGGCATTATGCTTTGGAATTGAACGTGGCAAAGCATCTCGTTGAACAAGTTTTTATTGGAGCAAAGTCTAGAAATGACAAGGATAACACTTTTTGCTTGTTGATTTCTTATTCTTTGGCATTGGTTCATAGTTGCATAGGACCAAACACTAAAGGAGGTGATGTTTATAAAATCTACACAATAGATTGTAGATTAGCATGCAATATTTGGGATGAACTCTAATTGTGTATCTTATAGCGATTATATTGTTCATAGTCTTTGAACTATCAAGGAAAAGGGTTCTTTTAGGTCACAAGGTTCTCACTGAGCGACTTTTTCTTTCCAAATAAATTGGAAATGAAGAAATGTGGCCTATCTTGTAACAAAGAGATCCCGTCCAAGGTGTTGATTTAGTTTTTTTTTTCTATATATGAAACAATAGTTGTGATTCTTTATTCTGATGATGCATTTTTGCCTTCAAGAGAATTGAATTTAGCCTTGAAATTTTCAATAACCAAGGGGGTACCTTTGCAATTGAGTTTTTCAAATGTTAGATCTTAAGGTCAAACGCAAAAAAACAAAAAAATTCAATAACTTAGGGTTGAAGTGTTGGGAAGAGCTACATTGTATGGCTTTTGACATTTTAGTATGTTTATATTATATCATAATATTGTTGGCTTATTTTTTTTCATGTCAAATATTTGTGGTTGACTATTTACGATATCATGGGCACAAAAATTAAGTAACTTAATATATAAAGAAAAATATAATAAAAACAATCAATTTAACATATAATAAAAACAAAAGACATTTTTTATTTTTATTTTGAGATTAAATCGAAAAAGAATCACAATTTTAATTTTCAACCATAAAGTTGTCTCTTAAGGAATTGGTCATTTTTTTTAGTTACATAGAATATATTTTTCACCCACTAAATTACTAATCCACTAAGATAGAAGCCAATTTACTTTTTTTTGATGGTAAGAACGAAAGAAAGAAGAGGTACAAAATACACTTCCGACACTAATCCATGAAAGAAGATTGTGCTAAGAAATAGAACAATAGTTGCAAACAAATGAAATAGACAACAAACCATTAAAATCACAATTTCCTAGGGAAAGCATTTCTAGGATTAAAACCCCACACTCTAAAGCACACTCAATGTATTGTTTAGAAACTAGATAGTTACAATACAATCTTTGTGCTCTCAACAAGAGTTTTCAGTAGTAGCATACAATTTCCATAGAAATTTGGGAGCATAACAGTAGGTAAAAAATTAGACTATGTTTTTGTCCAACCCTAGCACTAAATAAATGGGCATAACAAAACCATAAACCATGTATGGTTTTCCAATTGTACATGTTGGATACCACTAGCAAGTAATTGGCTAACTACTACTACCACATTGATTTTTTAATTGGATCTCACCCTCTTATTCAGGTTCATGCTGGTGTTGATGATGTAGATGATCATTGACTAGTTGTGTGTGTTTAACTTGAACAAAGGGCCTTGGACATAGCTACCACTATTGCTACAAATAGTCATCACCTACCACTAATTAAAACAAATGATATAAATATAAATTGAAACCAACTCTATTCAACAACATCTAAATTATTCATAAAAAAAACACAAAGCACACAATTATCACCCTCCTATGTTATTTTGAGAGGGTTTGATGATTTTTAAGTGTTTCTCCTCTCATTTTGAAACTATATCATCACAATCCCAATTCTTCTCATGTTTTCCCTCTCCAAATTACACAAATAAACACAAATGTTGGACACAAACCCATTTTCATGTACCTTCTTCTACTACTTACAAGTTACCCAAACATGCATATTTCCTTGTAAGATATTCACATTTGGTGTTTATACAAATGAGGTAAATTATCCAAACAAAATATTTCCACATAAGAGATCCACATTTGGTGTTTATACCAATGAGGTGAAGGCCGAGTCGGATTGGAAATGTGATCTCATAACAATGCATCCTTCCCGAGAAGAGTGGACACATGCACATCAATGAAACTTGTAAAATGAGAAAAGCATACTTGCATTTCATGAATGGACGTGTAGTGAGGCGAGATATAAATACTAAATATAAATTCTATAATTAGAAAAACATCTTAAAAATATAAATTGATGCATAGTCCAAAGAACTTATGCGGTCAAATGTATTAACAGTTACTTTCTTAGATTTAATGAACACTATTAATTTGGAAATTCACAAAGGGGGTTTACCAGTGCACATTACTCCTTTTGTTTATTGGATATTAAACTTATTAAGGCAAATGTAAAAATATGGTGTGACTTAACTTGCAAGTTAATAACATAAATAGTGATAATAGTAAAGCTCTTCATATAGTAGTTTAGGCATTCTTATTTGAGTATATAACATGGAGTGGTTCAACAAGTAATAGGTAATTTAGCCGTACCCTAGATAGTACGTTAAAAACATGTGGATGAATAGTAAATGTAACATAGTAAATTTAAGTTTTGAATATTTTGACAATTTAGAAAGGAGGTGGGGTTTGTAGGTGCAAGTGTTATGTATGTATATAATATATATTTGAAATGAGTGTGTAGTATTTTTGAATTGGGTTAGGAATTCTCCTTCTTATTAACTTTATAAAGAAATAGACCAATGAATAAGGTGGTGTTGAATGTAGATTTTATTGGTTGTAACATGTATTTTATCATAGTAAAATATATTACTTTTTTTTATCTGTCTATGTTATTTATTTATTTTTCTATGTCTCTAAAGGTGGTCTTAAGGGGATGGTTCCTTAACAAATTATCCTTGTTTATCAAGGACTTTTTGCACACAACCATATATCCTTTGTTGACAATCTATTACAAATGACCACATGTTAGTGGAACGGCATAGGCCACAATACACTATCCAAAAAAAACATTCTACTTTCCTTTTACAACATATCTACCTTGTATTCTTTTCTGCGTTCCCTTCCCTCGATTCGGGGGTATGTTGGTATTTTTTATTACATCATTTTGAAATATGGATTCTCAATGTATGGGATGTAAAATTGACGTCTCCTTAATTTATAATATTGAAAAATGTTGTTTTATACAGTTTGAGTAGATTTAATGGTTAAGAACATGTGTTTCTTCTTAAGAGGTTACAAGTTCAAATATAAAACCCATACCTTCCTAGGATGTATATCTCACTCATCAAACCTTCTTTTGCAATACCAACCTCATGTTTTCCTCCTCATATAAACTTCTCTGTATTGATTTTAATTGCAACCTATCATTGTCCATTATTATAATCTTTTTGTCTATACAAAATCAATTTTCTCAATATTTCCAATTCTATTGGACGATTTTTTTGATCAATTTTCTCAATATCTTCAATTCTATTAGAAATAATTATATTTCACTAAGAAATATTTGCTAAACATTATTGTCTTTTATTCCTAAAGCAATTGTTATCTTATGTTTTTATACTCACTAAAATTAATTCCATATATTCCGAAATAGAATTGATCCCATGTTTTAGATTCACAAACTGCTATTGAAATTATAAAGTTTTGAAAGAGGAAATATACCATTTGCTAGTCCAAAACCTCTCTTGTCTTGCTTTTATTTTGTAACATGGAGAATGCTTTCCAAAATATTTTGCTCCCTTGAATTCTTATCAAAATCCAATCCCAAATATTTATAATTTTAATTTTGTCCACGTTTTGTCTTTTAAAGCTTTACATACAACAAATCTTATTATATTCAATCATCACTCTCATACCTCAGTAATAAACTCCACACTAAAGGAGAGGGGACAAACATGTCACAAACCCCACCTAGATGTACGGAATATAACGTTCTTCCATTCACTGAATTGCAACCTCATTTTGACATTAAAGTGTGAACAAGATAATGCCAAAGAGAATGGATAATATCATTCTTCTTACCTTCATAATTTGCTAAGTTCAACCAACAATGTCTTCATATTTGTGTACTTGACACACACTTCAATGAGCAAAAAGGATGGGTATATGACTTTTTAATGCCAGCAAGATATTCCACCGTGACTTACAATGTTCTTTATTTTATTATATTATATGTATTTATTAATAATAAATTTACGAGATATTTTATCTCGCGATAGTGAATAAATAGTAAAGTTATAATAATTTGGTTTTTTAAATGGAGTTAAATTTAGTTAGATACTCAGTATTATATGTGGAGAATATTTGGTATCATAGAGATATTATAAGGGTTGAAATCTTTTTTTTGGGTGTTGGAGTAAGATTTAATTTTTTTTTATGGGTGAAATGGTTCAAAATAAGTATAAAGGAAGAGTGAAAGTATATATTTTTTTATGGATTATTAACAAATTATTTTAAAAGATGTGATTTTTTAGTAATAAAGATGAGTTAATTCACACATTTACAAGTCACAACTAATAATTATTGTCTTTACTACTAATTAATAATTAAATTATAATGTCTTCGGGGGGCAGTTTAATTGGCAAGTGCCGTGAAAATGAGGTTTGAGTTCAATTCCCCCCGACTTACCTTGTTCGTAGGCACACCTAGAGGTAGTAGCGGTTGGATAACACGGCCACGTGTAACGCGAGCAGGTGCCCAACTAGTTGCTGATTCCTCCAGACACACACACAAAAAAACTAAATTATAATGAATTTTACTACTTTAAAAAAATAAAATACTAAATGTAAACTTCAATCTTTACTACCAATCAATTAATGAATAAATTATAATGAATTTTACCAACTTAAAAAAAACTAAAAAAAACTAAATGTCAAATTTAATAGATATAAATTCCACAAACTGCTTATAAATTAATTGTACTTAATTTAGAAAATTGTTAAGTTCATTTTTTTTTAATTTAATGAAAAGAATAGTTATAGTATCATATGGAGTAATCTTGTTGTATCATTTTATAAATCCATTTTTACTTTTATGTATTTCAAATAAGATATAGAGGAATCTTGTTGTATCATTTTATAAATCCCTTTCTACTTATGTATTTCAAAGTAGATGATGTGGGTTATGGAATATTTTTACAATTTTATTATTGAAATATGGAATTATGGGTGAAGAGAATTATGGAATGATTAGGTATTAATAACCTTATTTTCGGTTAAGTGTTTGAAAGTGGAATAAGATGTTTCAAAAACAATTTGGTTTTTTCCTAAAGTTATAAGGTTACATTGAGGTAATAGTTGAACATGTGATTGCACCTAGAGATATTATATTAAATGATCTCATAACTCATTCACACATAAGTGAATCAGAGCCCACCTCTATGTGATTCAATTAAAATTGCATATACGAATGTGGTGCAATTTTAATGGTTGGGAGGTAGGTCTTTCACTCTACCCACTCGGGTTCAAATCCTTGATGATACTTTGCCTCGTTGTGAAAAGGCTAGTAGACACTCCCGAGAGGAGTGGGGATCCCCTCGCATGTGTGTCTCTGGATGTTTCGACCCTTGCTAAGTCATAAGTTTCCTGCTTGGAGCTAGCTTGCAGGTTGTTGGCAATAGCCTAGGGGTTATAATAGCAGCAAACCAAATTTGAACTCGAGCCTTGCCTAGGTAATCCTAGCTAGGTATCGATTCCTTTAAATCATAAAAAAATGTGGTGCTATGAGAAAGCAAGATGACTTTTCCCTTGTTCATCCAAATTCAAATTTCATTGAGGGTTGTTCCAATGAGAAAGTGGGGAGGTGGGAAGAGTCTTTAAACTCATTGGAGGTGAAATAAGAAGTATACCCTTTGATTTAAATGGGGTTGGCAAGGTATCACAAATCTCACTCTCTCTTAAGTGCTCAAGGGTGAGACAACGCATTCCAAATATTCATTTTGTCAATTGGGTCTAGCTTGGGTGGTTAAGAGAAGAAGTTATCATCCTCCACATCCAAGTCCAAATCTTGATTGTCACATGTTTGCCCCTTATGGATGGATTGGTGTAGGAAGATACTGAAAATCTCGCTCTCACTTAAGTGCTTGAGGGTGGGACGAGATGATTTCAAACATTTTATTCTTTCCTCTCAGGTTTAAATCCCACTTGTGACATGTTTGCCTCATGTGGGCTGATTAAGGCTAGCAATGTACCATTGATCTCACTCATACATGCTTGATGGTGGGACCAGATATTTTCAAACATTTTATTTCATTTATTAATAGGAAAATTTGTCAAAGATACCCATAATCTAAGTCTCGTTTGAGTCTCGTCTAAATATTTGAAAATGAGACAAACTGTTTCCAAATATTTTGTTAATTAAATATAACTTAATAGTTTAAAAAATAAATTGTTATCCTCCATACCAATATTTAAATCCTAAAAAGATTCTCGTGCCTAGGCCTGTGGACCAACTTCTAAATACAAATATATTTTTAAGGATTGCTACCGAGTTAGCCCCCTCCTATTTTTATATCCATTTAAAAAAATAGAAAGAGCATTAAAAGGAAACGCTTATGTTAGACGAATAACCTACCGCATATCTGCTTCCGTGTCTCACTTGTGTTCTTTGTCCTGAGGCACATGCCGACATTATCGCAGGGACGCCATTTGTGAAGACGAGATAATATATGAGTGGAAGTAGTTTGCACACCCCTTTCCCCCAAGTACCGCATGCGATGGGGATGGCCCACCCCATATCCAAACAAATCAGGGTGATCAGTGTGGCCATCTAATTCTCCCTAACTCACACTTCATACGGGCCGGGGATGGCCACCAGTCACATCGCTCAAACCCACCGACATTAATATTTGCCATCGTGTAAGTACTTGTAATTTGTCGTTTCCGGGCAGTCCTATTGTGGGGCCGGG
>JZKD02S0008907.1:1076063-1090087 GCA_000966675.3 Picea glauca | reverse complement strand
AACTCGGTGTATAAATCAAACACCCTGGATCGCTTGATCAGTGAACTGGATTGCTGCATAGCTGAATCTGGTGCATCAATGGACCCCTTTCTCTGGATTGGTGCATCAGTGGACCCCTTTCTCTGGATTGTTGCATAGCTTAATCGGTGTATGGTATTCTTCGGATTTGACATTTGTCCATATTATTAATGTATCAACTCCTTTCGACTTCTTCCATCTACCTCTAGGCCATTTCTCTTTCCCAGCTTTTTGCAAGCCATCCAGCTTTTTGCAAGCCGTCGTTTCGGTGTTCACCAACCACGAATTTGTGGTTGTGCTAGTAAATGTACTCACAAGAGAAATCGTGTAGAATGATGATGGTTGCATGCCAAAACATTTTGTTTTCCAAACCTTGAGAAATCATTTCGTTTTCCAAGCTCCCAACATGAGATCCAACCTGCATACCATCAAATTCTGGCCCCATTACATGAACTATGGAACCATGAAGCTCAAAGTTACCTTGCAGATGCGAAGAAAGGACGAGGGTTCGAATCCTTTACTCGCCATCAATAGAGGTAGCTATAACAGTCTACAGTGGTTTCCAGAGCAGGAGAGAGTAGACAGTCCACCTCAAGTTTTGAAGAGAGCGTTATGTGAGAAGATTCCTTGAAATGTGTGTACCACAAGCCTGAAAGTCCTCCATTGCAATGTACCAGACACACATTCCCTCTCCATCGTAAGTTTCCCGAGTGATGTAACTGCCAGCGGTATCAAATGTATCAACACATGGCATCTTTTAATTGATTGCAGACAAACGACGCAAATTGGAAAGAGGCCATCCCCTTAATTACATGCCAAGTCAGTTCATTTTCCAAATGAGAAATCATTTTGTTTTCCAAGATCCCAACATGAGATCCAACCCGTAGGCCATCAAATTCTGGCCCCATTACGTGAAGTATGGAACCCTGAAGCTCAAAGTTACCTTACAGATGCAGAGGAACAACGAGGGTTCGAATCCTTTGCTTTCCATCAGTAGAGATAGCTATAGCAGTCTACAATTGCTACCAGATTCGAAGAGGGTAGACAATCCACCTCAAGATTTGAAGAGAGATTTCTATGAGAATGTTCCCTCATATGTGTGTACCACGAGCCTGAACGTCCTCCATTGCAATGTACCAGACAAGCATTCCCTCTCCATTGTAAGCTTCCCGAGTGATGTAAATGTCAGTGGTCTCAAATGTATCAACACGTGACATCTTTTAATTGATTGCAAATAGTCGGGAAAATTGAGAAGAGCCCTTCCCCCTAAAAAAACACCTTCTGGCATAATACAAAAAATAGTTTGTCATTATTCTTAGTTGGGACCACCATTAAGAATATAATATCATTTCTAATTAGAATTACTGGATTTAATTTTGCTATAACTTTTCTTAAAAAAGAACAATCAATCAAAACACTCGATCTAATTTTTCTATAACTTTTCTTAAAAAGAAACAATCAATCAAAACACTCAATCTAATTTTGCTATAACTTTTCTTAATAAACTCTTTCTTTATATTAAATTAACTGAAATTTGGAATTTTAAATTTATCTTATCTATCAAGTGAAATTTGTTTTTTATGCCAGTCATTTTACATTTTATCCCAAATTCATGAGTGTCAAATTATCTTGTATTATTATATGTAAATTTTATTGAATGGATACTTGATGCAAACGCGCCACCCAGGACACGTCCGCTCCCACCAGGACCTTCTTTTCCTTTGGCCCGAAGAGCTGAAACACTCTTCAAATCCCTTATCGGGACTTTGTAACCCCATAGGACTCTCCTTATGATCTCCCCTTGTTCTATCGGGAAGTCGGACCTCGCAAGATCGCGAGTCCTGAACTCACGGGATCGGGTCTTATAAATCCTTGAAGCCCGATGGAATATCCACTCTACGCCTTTCTTGCTTCTGTCGGGAATTATCCCGTCGGGAAATCGGCATTCATACTGTCACAAGTTACTCACCTCGTGAATCCTCGATTCCCGATCTCCAATGACACCTATCCTCTGTACTGACGCCTAGACCCCACACTCCTGTAGCGATCGGGAAATCGTGTATCGGGAATTCACGATTCCTGTTGCACAATTTCATAGCCCTCTCCAAGTGCCGATCCCCGGAATGTCGAATCCCTATTCCACTAGACCCTCGGACACGTGTCCTACATATCAGCGACTCTGATCACGTCGGGAAATCGCAGATCGCGATTCCAACCTGTGACGATTTCACACTCCTGAAATCCCCGATGACTAAATCCCGACTCCTGCCTTGATGTCTGACACTTGTTCTTTTGAGATCTACTGCTGAGATTTTTCCTCAGGATTTCGAGAACTACAAGGTCTCGATTCTCTTATTCTGTCAAACCCCGATGACGCTGATATCCCAATAACTCCTCCGGGTTCCTCCTCTGCTCCCTCGGGCTTAAACCCTGTGCAACTTCCCGAGATCTATCGGCTAGTGGGAAAAGCACTTGCTGATCCAACGGCTCACAGGACTCTGGGCTTAAACTCCTGGTGTAGTCGTAACCTCCTCGCTTCTTCTGATGGATCCAACGACTGACGGGATTTTCCAGGACTTCTCTACCAGATCTCGACCGTCACTTCACCCTTCTTGAGGATTTCCTAACACGAACCCTTCGGTGCGATCCTTCAATGGATTTGAAAGCTCTGTCTCTCCTGAGCTTCTTCCAGCTTCTTAATCTCTTAGAAAGGAGATCTCTTTGCACGCACTCCTCACACCCAACATTCAACAACTTCCCAAGTGTTGAATCCTTCTGACTCTGCGCAACTCCTGCAGCAACAGTCTTTGATTTCCTTTGCTCAGGTTTACAACCGAGACTTCTTCTTCAGCCTGCGCACTCCTTGCACGGCTTCAACAACCTAAATCCACTTCTGGATAACTGAGAACAAGTGTTAAACTATCGAGCCCTCATCAACGCACTCATTGCGGATGAATTCGACTACACTCTTTGCAGGAATCTCCTGGCTCAGATAGAGAAACAATTGAAACTCATTCTCTCTCAAACTTCATTTAAAACCTGAAGTCACATGCACAACACATACAAAGAAAATGCACAACCAGAAAACAAACATTCATTGAGCACAAACACAATACACAGAGAATAGACACATAACCATGTATTTGAATCAAAGCTTTCTTCTATTAATTCAATATTTGTACATGCATGTTCTCTACATAGTTCTCTGCTTTCTCTTCTCTTCTGAATGCTGCTGAATAATATTACAATGATACAATGAGGGTGTCTATATCCGTTTTCCCTCTCGAACTCTAAAACTATCAAATCTACAATTAAAATCCTATCTACCAGCATTAACTAAATTCAATGTCGTCTATCTACCTAAGGACGAGAGCTTAAAGGCTCAAGGTCCATTACAATACAAGTGCGTCGTCTCTTAAATGGATCATTTAAGATTACGCAACAATTTCCAAAGTATTTTCAAAAATGTGTGCTGGCTTGTCCAGYTGTCTTTCGCTTGATGTGTTGGCTCGCTTGATTGTGCTGGCGATGCTCCTGCATCAATACTCAATTAATTAACTGTTAACACTTTATGTAAACTAGGAGTATGGACTAATTAAATTTTAAGGATTGAAAATCTAAAGCTAATTAAATTTTGTTTATTGTTATATTTAATCCTGCAACAAACTTTTTCCCAAGGTCTCGATTCTCTTATTCTGTCAAACCCCGATGACGCTGATATCCCAATAACTCCTCCGGGTTCCTCCTCTGCTCCCTCGGGCTTAAACCCTGTGCAACTTCCCGAGATCTATCGGCTAGTGGGAAAAGCACTTGCTGATCCAACGACTCACAGGACTCTGGGCTTAAACTCCTGGTGTAGTTGTAACCTCCTCGCTTCTTCTGATGGATCTAACGACTGACGGGATTTTCCCGGACTTCTCTACCAGATATCGACCGTCACTTCACCCTTCTTGAGGATTTCCTAACACGAACCCTTCGGTGCGATCCTTCAATGGATTTGAAAGCTCTGTCTCTCCTGAGCTTCATCCAGCTTCTTAATCTCTTAGAAAATAGATCTCTTTGCACGCACTCCTCGCACCCAACATTCAACAACTTCCCAAGTGTTGAATCCTTCTGACTCTGCCCAACTCCTGCAGCAACAGTCTTTGATTTCCTTTGCTCAGGTTTACAACCGAGACTTCTTCTTCAGCCTGCGCACTCCTTGCATGACTTCAACAACCTAAATCCACTTCTGGATAACTGAGAACAAGTGTTAAACTACCGAGCCCTCATCAACGCACTCATTGCGGATGAATTCGACTGCACTCTTTGCAGGAATTTCCTGGCTCAGATAGAGAAACAATTGAAACTCATTCTCTCTCAAACTTCATTTAAAACTTGAAGTCACATGCACAACACATACAAAGCAAATGCACAACCAGAAAACAAACATTCATTGAGCACAAACACAATACACAGAGAATAGACACATAACCATGTATTTGAATCAAAGATTTCTTCTATTAATTCAATATTTGTATATGCATGTTCTTTACACAGTTCTCTACTTTCTCTTCTCTTCTGAATGCTGCTGAATAATATTTCAATGATACAATGAGGGTGTCTATATCCGTTTTCCCTCTCGAACTCTAAAACTATCAAATCTACAATTAAAATCCTATCTACCAGCATTAACTAAATTCAATGCCATATATCTACCTAAGGACGAGAGATTAAAGGCTCAAGGTCCATTACAATACAAGTGCTCCATCTCTTAAATGGATCATTTAAGATTACGCAACAATTTCCAAAGTATTTTCAAAAATGTGTGCTGGCTTGTCCAGCTGTCTTCCGCTTGATGTGCTGGCTCGCTTGATTGTGCTGGTGATGCTCCTGCATCATACTCCCTGGCTTGAAAAATTTCATGGGCTCTTGTCCATGAGCTCCTGCACGGTCTGTTCATGCTTTTGTATCTCTGCTTCATTTTCCCAGCTAGCATCTTCCACTGGGTGGTTTTTCCATTTGACCAGGTACTCATAGTACTCTTTCCTTCTGGTCTTCTTACCCACTCTCTTGTCCAGAATGCACTCCATCTGTGGCTTCTTTGCAATCGGCATCTGCTTCTGCCACTGGATTTCTGGATGTTCATCACTTTCAGTTCCTGCTCCCTCAGCCTTATATGGATATAAGTCTGAAACATTAAATGTCGGAGATATTCCAATGTCATCCGACAACTCAATCTCATAAGCGTTTTCTCCCAACTTCTTCAGGATTATGCATGGCCCAATTTTCTTCATCTTCAGCTTCTTGTATGTTCCCCTTGGGAACCTTTCCTTCCTCAGATGTGCCAGAACTAGATCGCCAACTTCGAATTGAAGTTGTCTTCGATGTTGATCTGCTCTACGCTTATATTCTTGGTTTGAGTCTATTAATCGCTGCTTCACCCTGCTGTGAAGTTTTTTCATTGCTTCAGCGAATTCCTCTACACTCGCACTGCTAGTCGCAGTCTGTTCTGACTCCCTGAGTTCAGAAACTCCCCTCGGTTGTGTCCCATACACAATCTCAAATGGACTTTTCCCTGTGCTCCTATTTACTGAATCGTTGTACGCGAATTCTACCTGGGGTAATATTTGATCCCAGCTGCTATGGTGCTCTGTCACCAAGCTCCTCAACAAGTCTCCCAGACTTCTGTTGACCACTTCTGTTTGTCCATCTGTCTGTGCATGGTAAGCTGAACTAAATACCAAGTTAGTTCCTAGCTTCTTCCATAGCGTCCTCCAGAAATGTCCAATGAACTTCATATCTCTGTCCGATACTATGCTTCTTGGTAATCCATGGAGTCGAATGATCTCCTTGAAAAATAAGTTCGCGATGTGAGTCGCATCGCTGGTCTTCTGGCATGGGATAAAATGTGCCATCTTTGAAAACCTATCCACCACCACAAAGATGGAATCAACCCCTCTCTGCGTCCTCAACAAACCCAATACAAAATCCATGCTTATCGCCTCCCATGGCTTCTCAGGTATGGGCAATGGTTGATAAAACCTTGCATTTTGTTTTCTCCCCTTCGAATGTTGACAAACTCAACATCTGTCAACAACCTCTTGACCTCTGCTCGCATGCTTGGCCAAAAATATGATTCTCTCAGCTTTGCAAAAGTTTTATCGTGGCCAAAATGTCCTGCCAAACCTCCACTATGCTTTTCTTTCAACAAGTTCTCCCTCATGCAACAATTCGGAATACACAATTGATTGCCTCTGAATAACGATCCCTCCTGGATTACATAATCTATCCAAGGACTCCGATCCCTGAGAACAGGATTCTCAGCTGCTTCATACGCTTCCCCAAAATCTGCGTCTCCTGCATACATGTCCCTGAGATTTTCAAAACCCAATGTTTTGACTCGGAACTCCTGCAGTAACAAACATTTTCTGCTCAAAGCATCARCCACTTTGTTAGCAGTACCTGAAATGTGTTTAATTACAAATGTAAAATTCTGCATGTACTCTACCCATTTTGCATGTTTCTGATTCAACTTCTCTTGTTGACTCACAAACTGCAATGAATGATTATCACTATATAGAACAAATTCCTTTGGGATCAAGTAATGCCTCCACTTCTTCAATGCCTGTATGATAGCATAAAATTCCTTGTCATACGTGGAGAATTTCAACTTTGCTTCATCCAACTTCTCACTGAAATAGGCAACTGGCCTTTCTTCCTGACTCAAGACCGCTCCTATGGAATATCCACTTGCATCACATTTCACCTGAAATGTCTTCCGAAAATCTGGCAACACCAACACTGGTTGCTCTGTGATCTTCCGCTTCAACAGATTGAATCTCTTTTCAGCCTCTGTTGTCCAGTGAAAAGTCTTATGCCGCTTCTTCACTGTGTCCATCATCGCTGCGCTAATTCCATTGAAATTCCTGATGAACTTCTGGTAGAAACTAGCCAAACCGTGGAAACTTCTCACCTCGAAAACATTTCTCGGTGATGGCCAATTTTTCATCACTTCTACCTTACTCGGATCCATCTTCAATTCATTTGCTGAAATAACAAAACCCAAATAAATGAGCTCTGTCTTCATGAATGAGCACTTCTTCAGGTTGACCAACAACTTCTCTTGTTGTAGCTTCCTCATCACAATGGCCACATGTTTCAAATGTTCAGCCTTTGTCTTACTGAAGATCAGTATATCATCCAGATATAGAACAACAAATTTGCCGATGAACTCCTTCAGGACTTCATTCATCAATCTCATGAATGTGCTAGGTGCATTTGTCAAACCAAACGACATGACCAGCCTTTCGTACAAACCTTCATTTGTCTTGAATGTTGTCTTCCATTCATCACCTTCCCTCATGCGAATCTGGTGATATCCGCTCTTCAAATCAATCTTTGAAAAATAATTTTCCCCACTCAGGCAATCCATCAGATCATCCATTCTCGGCAGTGGAAATCTGTACCTGATGGTTATCTTGTCGATCGCTCTTGAGTCGGTGCACATTCTCCAGCCTCCATCTTTCTTCAGACTAAGCACGGTCGGAACGACGCACAGACTCAGACTTTCTCTGACCAATTCTTTGTCCAACAACTCCTGGACCTGCTTCTTGACCTCCTCATTCTCCTGCGGTGTCAACCTGTATGCGGCTTTGTTTGGAAAACTTGCTCCTGGTATGAGGTCTATATGGTGACTCACGCTCCTCATCGGTGGCAACAAACGAGGTAATTCGTCTACCACAATATCAGCGAACTCTTCCAACAGTTTCTGAATCTAATCTGGCAAGTCGTCCACTCTTGTGCTAGTCAGGACAATCCTCGGTTTCCTGACCACAAAGAACTGTGGATCTTCCTTCTTCTCCATCTTTGTAAGAAGCTCCTTCCCACTCATGAGAAGTATTGTACTGCTTACTTCCGACTTCACCTCCTTATCCTTTATCGGAAGTAACATATGGGTTCTCCCATTTTTCTCCAGGGTATATGTGTTCATTCTCCCATCATGAACTACATTTTTGTCATATTGCCATGGTCTACCCAGCAATAAATGACATACATCCATGGGAATGACATCACACAAAATTTTATCATTATATCCTTCTATTTTGAATTCAACCAAGCATTGTTTCGTAACACTCACCTGGTGTCCTTTCTGTAGCCATGAAACTCTGTACGGACTGGGATGATCAGTCGTCTCCAACTCTAGTTTCTCCACCATCTCGGTTGAAACGAGATTATCTGTGCTTCCACTGTCTACGATAACCTTGCATACCCTATCTTTGGTCTTGCAAGCTGTCCTAAATAGTCTGGTCCTTTGGACGGAGGTTTCCACCTCCCTCTCGGGTGTCAAAAGGACTTTGTGCATTCCAAGCGATCTTCCACCCTCTGCATTTTCCGTCTCAGCATCACGCTTCTGCGCTTCAGTGATGTGAGCTTCTCCGATGTCCTTCTTTTTCTTTGGACACTCGAATGACTTGTGCCCATTTTTCCCACATGTGAAACATGTGATTACTCCGCCTCGGCCTCTTCCTCTACCTCGAGTACGAGGAAAAGTGTTTGCATCAGCATAACCGCCACCCTGCTCTGTATGCTGCGCCCTCTGTTCAGCATGTGGTCCTCGCTGTGAGGTTCCACCTCTCTCAACCTTACCCTGAGGTTTCTTCCATTCCTCCTTGGGCTTCTGGTATTTCTCTTGGGTAACTATCTTGCCTCTAGGCTGACTCATGCCTCGCCCTCGCTGACCTTGCCTACGGCTCAGCTTTTCTTCGGCTTTCAGAGCCATCTGGTAAGAATCCTCTACTATTTGGATGGTTGCCATACTTAATTCATCCTGAATTTCATACCTCAAACCATTCATATACCTGACAACTTTTTCATCATCGCTCTCCCGATGACCTGCTCTGATATTGAGCTTGTAGAATTCTTCGGTGTATTCCTTTACCGTCATCAACTTCTGTCTCAGGTTTTGCATCCTCCTGAACAGTGTGATCTGATAATCCCTTGGGATGAACTTTGCCTTCATCTTTGCAATCATTCGATCCCAACTTTTAATTTTCTGTTTGCCTTTGGAACGCCTATCTGCCTGAAGCTCATCCCACCATAATGTTGCATGTCCTTTCAGTTTAGTGACAACATGCCTTACCTTTTTATCTTCTTCGATGTCTTCATAATCGAAGTAAGTATTAAGAGCTCGAATCCAATCCAACAACTCTTCTGCATCTAGACTTCCTTCATAAGATGGAATGTCCATTTTTGTCTTTGAACTCATCCGAGCGATAGCCTTAATTAACCGCTCATTGGTTGCATCTTCAGCTGCAACTTATCCTTGTTGTTCAGCTTCAGCTTCGCCCTCAGAGTCGCTTAAGTCTCCAGCATTGGCTGTGCATCTCTACGCTGCTTCCATGTCTTCCAATCTCGCTCTGAGATCGTGTATCTACCTCTCCATCTCTGGATTCCCTGCCGACCTACCTCTTCTTCGCACATCCCTATCTTCTGGGTCGGGTGACTGTCTTTCTCTTCTGGGCGGCATGATAAATTCTTCTTTCTCCCTGCTATCGAAAACAAAGAGTCACTCTTACTCTAATACCACTTGATGCAAATGCGCCACCCAGGACACGTCCGCTCCCACCAAGACCTTCTTTTCCTTTGGCCCGAAGAGCTGAAACACTCTTCAAATCCCTTATCGGGACTTTGTAACCCCACAAGACTCTCCTTATGATCTCCCCTTGTTCTATCGGGAAGTCGGACCTCGCAAGATTGCAAGTCCTGAACTCACGGGATCGGGTCTTATAAATCCCTGAAGCCTGATGGAATATCCACTCTACGCCTTTCTTGCTTCTGTCAGGAATTATCGCATCAGGAAATCGGCGTTCATACTGTCACAAGTTACTCACCTCGTGAATCCCCAATTCCCGATCTCCGATGACACCTGTCCTCTATAATGACGCCTGGACCCCACACTCCTGTAGCGATCGAGAAATCGCGTATCAAGAATTCACGATTCCTGTTGCACAATTTCACAGCCCTCTCCAAGTGTCGATCCCCGGAATGCCGAATCCCGATTCCACTGGACCCTCTGACACGTGTCCTACAGATCAACGACTCTGATCGCGTCGGGAAATTGCAGATCGCGATTCCAACCTGTGACGATTTCACACTCCTGAAATCCCCGATGACTAAATCCCGACTCCTGCCTTGATGTCTGACACATGTTCTTTTGAGATCTACGACTGAGATTTTTCCTCAGGATTTCGAGAGCTACAAGGTCTCGATTCTCTTATTCTGTCAAACCCCGATGACGCTGATATCCCGATAATTCCTCCGGGTTCCTCCTCTGCTCCCTCGGGCTTAAACCCTATGCAACTTCCCGAGATCTAACGGCTAGCGGGAGAAGCACTTGCTGATCCAACGGCTCACAGGACTCTGGGCTTAAACTTCTGGTGTAGCCGTAACCTCCTCGCTTCCTCTGATGGATCTAATGACTGACGGGATTTTCCTAGACTTCTCTACCAGATCTCGACCGTCACTTCACCCTTCTTGAGGATTTCCTAACGCGAACCCTTCAGTGCGATCCTTCAATGGATTTGAAAGCTCTGTCTCTCCTGAGCTTCTTCCAGCTTCTTAATCTCTTAGAAAAGAGATCTCTTTGCGCGCACTCCTCGCACCCAACATTCAACAACTTCCCAAGTGTTGAATCCTTCCGACTCTGCGCAACTCTTGCAGCAGCAGTTTTTTATTTTCTTTGCTTAGGTTTACAACCAAGACTTCTTCTTCAGCCTGCGCACTCCTTGCACGGCTTCAACAACCTAAATCCACTTCTGGATAACTGAGAACAAGTGTTAAACTATCGAGCCCTCATCAACGCACTCCTTGCAGATGAATTCGACTGCACTCTTTGCAGGAATCTCCTGGATCAGATAGAGAAACAATTGAAACTCATTCTCTCTCAGACTTCATTTAAAACCTGAAGTCACATGCACAACACATACAAAGCAAATGCACAACCAGAAAACAAACATTCATTGAGCACAAACACAATACACAGAGAATAGACACATAACCATATATTTGAATCAAAGCTTTCTTCTATTAATTCAATATTTGTACATGGATGTTCTCTACACAGTTCTTTGCTTGCTCTTCTTTTCTGAATGCCGCTGAATAATATTACAATGATACAATGAGGGTGTCTATATCCGTTTTCCCTCTCGAACTCTAAAACTATCAAATCTACAATTAAAATCCTATCTACCAGCATTAACTAGATTCAATGTCGTCTATCTACCTAAGGACGAGAGCTTAAAGGCTCAAGGTCCATTACAATACAAGTGCGTCGTCTCTTAAATGGATCATTTAAGATTACGCAACAATTTCCAAAGTATTTTCAAAAATGTGTGCTGGCTTGTCCAGTTGTCTTTCGCTTGATGTGTTGGCTCGCTTGATTGTGCTGGCGATGCTCCTGCATCAATACTCAATTAATTAACTGTTAACACTTTATGTAAACTAGGAGTATGGACTAATTAAATTTTAAGGATTGAAAATCTAAAACTAATTAAATTTTGTTTATTGTTATATTTAATCCTGCAACAAACTTTTTCCCAACCCCTCTTTCTCTTTAGTGTGAGGCCTAGGTAGGTGACACACTATAGTAAACTAAACACCTAGAATTTATGATAGGTACACTATGAAGTGGAATTATGATTTTTTATATCGGTAAGTTTTGACATGTGGATTTTGTATTCACTTGTCAAATAAATCTAAAAACCAAAAAAACTTAGTGTGGGATGTCAAATCCCAGACCTGCTGGGAAGCAATCTTCCCTCCAGAGTAACGCATTACAAATTCATCCCAGAGACTCAACAGGGTTCGATCACAAGACCTCCTCCCATCTCTTAGAAAAAGTTACACTTGTCTTACCGTCTGAGCTGTTTTAAAACCTGTTTTAAAACAAATGATGCTTATAGAACCGGCCTCCTTAATTTTTAATTCGGAGAAAGGAATACCCACAACATACGTATGCGTAGTACATTACAATTTATGGATTTCCTTGATCTTCGCTGCAGGCCACCGTCCATCTCAGGCTCACCCCCAGTTGTCTACGGTGGATTAAATGTTAATGGGAGGGGATCCGGAATATAAGGAAATAGCAACGACCGTGACGGTATCGCATGTGATATGTGATCGGAATGGGAACCACCTGCGCTCAATATGCTTGAACCCACAAGTCTGCTTTCTGCCTTTAAAGCCCAGGAGAAGCCGAGCACATTCCTGCGTATCTCTCTCTCACAGCGCAGGAACGTGAGATTTGGCAGCAGCTTTTATAGTTTTCTGAGTTGCGATGGGAGAGCCCTCTGGAGGTGAGCAGGAGGCGGCATGGAGGGCCGGTTTTCCACGGAAATATATAAGACAGTTGGTTGCAGTGTTGCGCCAGGGGAGAATGAAACGCGCAACCAGCGGCTTATCTCGAAGTCGAGCCGTGAAACTGGCTGCAGATCTGTCACTGGCAATGACAGCGAGGGGTCGAACCGCCTGGAGCCGGGCCATCGTCCGGAAATGCCTTTTCAGGCTTAACAAATCCCGCTGCCAACGGCGATCACTAGTTAAATCCAGAATGAGTTCCCCGAGATCGGCGTCTGCCAAGAATACCATGCCCTACAAAACGACCTTTGCCGGCAAGAAATTCGTCAGGCGGCTCTTCGGAGAGCCTTCCAGGTCGGGGACTCGCATCCGGTCACATGGCAACGAAGAAGCAGAATGCACTGTGGCTTCTCGTCTGAAGACCCTCAGGGCGCTCGTGCCCGGAAACCGCGGATTAGACCTGCCCGTTTTCCTGAAAGAGGCCGCGGACTACATCGGGGCGCTTAAGATGCAGGTTCGGGCGATGCAGGCACTCACAGACTCGTACTCAAATTATTGTGCTCATACTTCCCAGTTCTAGTTATATGGTCGGGAGGTCAAATCTCGGTCTCGACAAGCAATCGTGACAGGAATTTTACATGCAGCGGCTGGTAGTATATACTATAATGTGTATATGTTCCGGAAAGAACAGAAAATATTACACCGTGTTTCTGAATATATCCTCCACATAATCTGGAATATGATCAGGGAACTACGATTTAGAAATTTGGTTTGAATTCGTTCGCCAAGCGAGCAGTCATAAATCCTATTGTATGGGGATCGTATTCGTTCCAATATTAATTCCATATATAATTGTATGTGTCTTCTGTCTTCAAACTGTCAATACAATTTCGCATTCTACTTTATCCATACAATTTCACATTTCTGCTTCAGTTTCTGTATATTTAGGGTTTCTGCTTTTAGTTTCAGCTGCTCTTTAGATTTTTATGGGCAGGACTGAGCAGGGATAACTATGAAGGTATGTACGATGGCTTTTTTTCGCATACGCATTTGTGAATGTTTGTACTGTGAATTCTGTGCCTGGATTTTTCCCGTGTCTGGCTGTCCATAGGCATATCTACTTTTTCTAAATTTACTGTACGATTTGACAGTTCCACGCTCGATTATTGTACCCAACATTTCTTCATTTGCACACGTTTGCCGGTTAATTTTCTAATAGAGCATCATGAATGCACGAGTTTACTGTTCATTTAGACATAGACATAAATATAGATGAATAACATTGAGATTTGTAAAACATTTTTTAAATAGTAATAATAATCTATTTTCAAGTTTATTGTACAGTGAGATATTAAATTAATGTACTAGATTCTTTTGTTTGTGGGACAAGAAATTATTAAATTGATGTACGAGATCTTTTTGTTTGTGGAACAAAAAATTCCACAAGACTACTACAAAGGTATACATATCTTAGATTTGAATTTTATTGTAATTTTCTTAAACAATATATATTGTAATTGCTTTGGAGCTTTGACTTTCAATTAGTTAATGTTGTGTAATTAGATTTTTATAAAATTTATTAAAATTGTATAAGAATCATATATTAGATTTAATATTATAATAATTAATAATTACATTTTTAAATTTTAAAAATATATAAATTTTTTTTT
>JZKD02S0008907.1:1028178-1052854 GCA_000966675.3 Picea glauca | reverse complement strand
AGTTCAGTCAAGGGGAGCAACCCTGACATGAAGTCACCTTTTCCATTGATGTCAAAGGGGAAGAGATTTATTAGATGCATGGATAAATATTTAGATTCTTGGAGAGAGATCACAAAGGCATGTTTTCAGGGGGAGCGATGGTCACAGGGGGAGAATGAACGATATGAATTCAACGTTGCATCAAAGTATTTCCATCAATGCCAAATGGGGAGATTTTTTATTAATTGGGATGCCAACCCTTGAAGCAAGTCTGACAGCTATTTTTGGTAGGCCCAATAGTATGGTTAAGGGAATCAAGTTTGTTTGAGGTATAAAGGTATGAATATTAGTGTATTTGCAGGCAAGACTATTCTAGATGAATAATACATGTCATGCCATTTCCGGTGATATGTGGAACATCACATAAGTCCTCATAGTTAGAGAGTTATGGCCTTGTGAAGTTGGAGAACCCTCGTGAATTATCTAGAAGGCCCTAGAAGTCCCTAGAAGGTCAAAGAAGTCAATTTATTCTAGAAAATCCTAGAAGAAGTTTACTAGTCAAAGTGGTTGTAACTAGGAGTTAATCATGAGTTAAGTTGTTGCAAAAATAAAATAATTAAAAATACATTAGTTACAACTAGAAGTGGTGAGCTTACTATTTATCGATAAAGTGGTTATAAGTGGACAAGTGGTTAGAAGTGGGTTATCCATAAAAGAAGGAAGTTGGGTTAAGTTAGTTAGAAGGTAACCCCTTGAGGAAGCTGCTTGGAGAGTATAAATAAAAGAGAAAGGGTCTCTTATTAGCACCTATTGAGAACATTGAATATATATTATTGTGTAAGGTTTATTACAGGTACTCATTGATACATGTGAAGTTCCACAATTCTGAGGTAGTAAGAAGGGTTGACGAAGAAAGTTTCGAAGTTGCATAAATACTAAAAAAACCATAGTTTTTGAGGTGTACGTGGGCTGCAGTGGAAGAGGTCGCGTACATACACGCCGTGATAGTAAATGAGGGAGCGTATAGTTGGAAAAGCCATGAAATATTGAGTTGTTGAGAGTTCCAGGTTCTCAGAGTATGAAAGCAAGTTCCCAAGAATGTCTACAATGATTAGGTATAACATAGCTATCTACAACTTCACAAGGTATGTATTATTTTTACATGTAGTTGGATATTGTTGTCTACATGAGATATGGTTAAGGGAGTTTGAGGCTTTTTCCTAGAGAGACTCTTGGTTGTATGGCACTCACTGTATGATCTAGATCTACATAAATACATCTCTGGTATGTTTGGTATTCATTATTGCTACATCTTGTTGGGTTGAGTGTTGAGACATATATTGTATCTTTTAGTACATGGTTGAGGGATTTTGGTTGTGATGTGTTGGTGTAGTTTGAGGATGCATATAAGTGAGGGTTTGATGTCTAGTCCATGTGAGGGTTATTACACTTGATCATTATTGCATGCATATGTATGGCACATGACTAGAGAGATATAGATGCACTTGGTTAAGGGATATGTTTGATGATGTATGCATAGGAAATAGCTATATATTGGACATAGTGACAGATCAGAGGTTGACTTGACAGAGGCAACAAAGTGTCTTTCTTAAGGTGTATGCAATATGCAGTATAGACAGGGTGCGTACATACACGAACTATAGTATAAACATGTCGCATACATATGCAAGCTGCAACATATACAGACCACATACTTGTTGGTATAGACTGACTTCTGGTAGAGGTTGATTACAGGCTAATGATACATGTTGGTTACAAGTTGTTGGCACATATTGGTATAGGTTTACAGTGGTATATCTCACAGTGACAATGTGGCAGTGGTTTCAACATTTTAACACTTCTATTTCAAGGTCGTTGGATGGGGCAAAGATAGGTGGTTGTAGACACCTTCCGGTTGTAGCCGGAGAACATAGGGGGTTGTAGCCTCCTTCCAGTTGCAGCTAGAGAACAAAGGAAGTTGGTGCTTCCAATGAATGTAATTATTAAAGACATATAATAAAAAGCATTATGTGGTTTTCTCTCGCATTTGGTTTCCACATAAAAATACTGGTGTACTGTGTATGTGTATTATTTATCATTGTTCATGGTTCATTTATTCTACACTTGTTGAATGATAATGGTAAATTGATCATAAAGATAAAGAACACTTAAATATTGTGGTTAAAAAAGACTAAATTTCTATATTATGGATTCACCGCCCCTCTCAGTAATCCAACAACATATACCAGGAAACAAGATTGACATCAAAGGAAATATTAATATAGATATGAGTCAAATATAAGAGGCTACCAACTAATTGACGATATAAAGTGGAATCAACTTTGGGAGTAGTACAGGTGGTAACTGTTACGTTTTAATGTTGTTATTAAGTTATATCCAAAGTACATGGGAATTTCAACAACATGTAAGGATCACTGAAAGAAGCACAATCACAAGGTACACAACATTTTGTCCTGGGAAACCCTCATGGGGAAGAAAACCCAACAAAAACTTCCTAAATATAAATAGACCAAAAACTGAATAGAATATGCTCCTCTACTCCTTCACTAGGAAGAGTAGCACACCAATTAACTAAGAGATACCAATAGATAGACCAAAACCCTCCTCAATGTCACCCCCAGTTGTAGTAGGTTCTCCTCCAAGACTTGCACACTACAGAGCTAGTTGGTGAGTGTGTCCAAATGAGGCACTGACCTCCCTTATAAATAGTGGTATGGCCAACCTATAATTAGGTCTCGATCTACTTGTCACTTTACCCTCTTAATTTATATTTAGTTGTCATTGCACAAAAGGGATAACTTTTACAAAGGCAGAACAGGGCCTAATTAATAAATATAATATAATAATATTATTCAACATTCCTTCTTAGGTAGAATATTCTTCGAAGTTACAATATTTCAACACTCCCCCTTAACAATAACGGTGTTCTACTTACAATGTTAATAACAATTGACTGGACTCTATACATCATCAAGAGGAGGAGACATCGCCATCACCATGGGGAACATTGTTTGTCATATCTATAAATCATTGGAATTTTTTCTCATAAAAAACATCAGTAGAAACTGAGCATCATCATCATTTGCAGCGTGGAGCTGGAGTAACATCATCATCATCAACATCATGAAGCTAGAACATCAACATCAATGGAAAAAAAATGAGACAAGAGAATCATTATCATCATCATCAACAAAAACAAAAACTGTGGGAAATTCGACAAACCGTCTATTCATAACTTACAGGATCTGTCAAGGGATAATAAAATCCCCTAGGATATAAATCCTAACGAGTTTCCACACTGCTAACCACAACAAGTATATACATACATATTCACTCTAAAATACCGTCCATTCAGACCTTACGAGATCTATCTAGGGATGATCAATCCCCTAGGACATAAATCCTAACGCGCTTCTCTGATGATGGTTAGTATACCACAGTATCATCAACATCACTCCCCCTTTCAAGGGAATTCCTTTCGGACTACACCAAGATTGTCTCGAAAGTACTCAAACTTCACATGAGACAAAGGCTTAGTCAACACATCTTATATTTTCTCATTTGTGCCAACATACCGGAGCTTCACATCTCCCTTCTATACCAAGTCATGAATGTAGAGGTGCCAGATCTCAATATGCTTCATCTTATCGTGGAACACTGGGTTCTCTGACATCTTCATGCAACTATGGTTATCAAAAAATATCACAGTAGCATCCATCTCTAGGTCAAATAGACCCGTCAACAACTTCTGAAGCCATGTGGCGGAGCATGCTACAATGTACTCTTCTTCTTTTGTACTAAGAGAAATACTGGATTGCTTCCTTCTTTTCCATGAAGTCATGGTTGATCCCAATTTGAAACAACATCTTGAAGTGATTTTTATGTCTAAATCACTTCCATCCAAATTTGAATTAGTATAGCCATACAATATGAAGTCACAATCTCCAGTAAAATAGAGGCCATAGTCCAACATACCCTTAAGGTATCTCATCACATGCTTTGCAACTACAAGGTGAACACATCTAGGGTCCACCAAATAGCGACTCAAGGTTTTCACAACAAAGCATATATCTGGTCTAGTATTCGTCAGATACATCAACGAACCAATCATCTGTCTGTATAGAGTAACATCAACTATTTCTGATGAAGTATCATCCAATAACTTTAGATTCGTCTCCGTAGGAGTGTACATAGATTTACAGTCCATCATGTCAAATCTCTTTAGAATTTACACATCATACTTTCCTTGATTAAGGAAAATATCTTCTGGGCTCTGTCATACTTCAAGACCTAATAAATAGTGCATCAGGCCTAGATCCTTCATTTTAAATTCAACGACAAGCTTCTCCTTACAATATGTGATGATGTTTTCTTCACCTATAAAGAATAAGTCATCCACATATAACATCAATATAACTGGTCCATCATCCACAATCTTAAATTAAAGGTTGGGATCAACTTTACTCTTGGTAAATTCCAAGCTCATCAAAAAACTATCAATCCTGTCATACCAAGCTCTTGGATCTTGCTTCAAACCATACAGAGCCTTCTTCAACTTGTAGATATGAGTCTTCCTATCTTTTACTTCGAAACCTTATGGTTGTTCTATATAAATTTCTTCTTCAATAACACCATTCAAGAAGTATTTTTTCACATCCATTTGGTGTAACTTCCACTTCATCTTGGATGTAAGTGCCATGATGGTTCTGATAGATGTGTATCTTGCTACTGGAGTAGAGGTTTCTTCCTAATCAATGTCTTCTTTCTCGAAAAATCCACGAGCCACAAATCTTGCTTTGTATTTCTTAATACTTCTGTTTGTTGCATGTTTTATTTTGAATATCCATTTAGAAGATACTACATCTTTGTTTTTTGGTTTGGGAACCACTTCCCACACATAATTCTTCATAATAGATTAGTATTCTTCAATCATGGCATCCATCCATTCCTTCTTTTGAGAAGCTTCTTCAAAGAAAGTAGGTTCCTTATTAACTAGATCGCACATCAAAGACACATAGTTGGAGTATGGATTATGCTTCTTGCTTTGTCTCATGGTTCCTTTGAGAGCACCATACTTCTCTACATCTTGAATGATCTCACGTGCCCAAGTTGGTTTCCTCTTATGAGAGATGATCTCATGAGGTGGTTTCTGAGGTTCCACCATATCATGATCCTTTGATATAACATCATCAGGAGTAACTGCAACTTCCTTGTTAGGTTCTACAACTCTAGGAGCCACCATTTCTTCTTCATAGACTTCTTCCAATTGACATTTCCTCGATCTGTTGAAAGTTGCATCTTCATCAAAGGTAACATCTCGGCTGATATCAATATGATGGTAACCCAAGATGTAGATTCTGAATGCCTTAGATATCTCACAGTATCCAACAAATACTCCTTTCTTTCCGAAAGGATCTAGCTTAGTTCTCTTCTCTTTCAAAATATGTAAATCGACTAGACAACCAAATATTTTGAGATGGATGACTTCTGGATCTTTTTGGTGAAAATATCTTCAGGAGTCTTGAATCCAAGTGCACTATGGGATATTTTGTTCTGGACATATATTGTTGTTCTTGATTCTTCAACCCATAAGTGCATTGGAAGATCTTGATCATGGATCATGGATTTCACTACTTCCATGATTGTTTGATTCTTTCTTTCTGCTACACCATTATGTTGTGGGTTTTAAGGAGTGGTGATATCCCTCTTAATTATGGCATATCTACAAAAGTATTTGAATTCATTTGAAGTGTACTCTCCTCCATTATCTGACCTGACTATCTTAATCTTCTTCTCAGAGAGGTTTTCTACTAAAGCTTTGAACTCTTTGAATTTTTCAAACACTTCATCTTTTATCTTTAAAAAGTAAACCCAATTCTTACGAGAGTAATCATCCGTAAAAGTGACATAGTATGCATACCCTATTAATGAATTTGATGGAATTGGACTGCATACATCTGAATGAACAATATCCAATATTCCATCTGCTTTGTTGTCACTTATCGGAAAAGGATTCTTCGTAATATTTCCTCATGCACATCCTTTACATGCACCTTCATGGTCAACCTTTAATTCTAGTAAAACCTGTGACTACCTTGCTTACATATGGTAGGTATTTGTAGTTAATGTGAGCAAGCCTTCTATGCCAAAGTTCACATGGAATTATATTATTGTGTGTTAAGGCTGCATCTAAGTGACCTTTTAATTTGTACAAGCCACCTTCTTCTATTCCAATAACAACTGCATCTTCTATATTTTTTCCTTTAGACCACATAAGAAATTTACCATCTACAAATGCAACTCAGAAACCATTCTTGTCTAAAGAAGAAATAGAAAGTAAATTTTTCTTCAAACCTGGTACACAAATTACATCCTTCATCCTTATTGGAGTTCCTAAATCAATCTTATAGGTGGCTTCTCCTATTCCTTTGATTGGGTATCGATAATCATATCCAAGTGAGACTTTATGGGGGGGATTTATTCTCTTCAAGGCTGGAGAGAGTATTATTTTTATCTGTCATATGCTTGGAAGCACCACTATCTATGAGACAAGTATCATTTCCAGGTGTCACAGTCTCGGAGAGAGTTGAATATAAAATGTATTCTTCTATCTCTTCTCTAGCTGTCTTCTTGGGTGGCTCATCATCTTTGGCTGCATGAGAATGATGTATTTTTTATTTATTTTTCTTCTTGTATTCTTCTATCTTGAAAGGACAATTTTTAGCAATGTGTCCCATCCTTTCACAATGATAGCACTTGTAGGAGGAGAAATCCCTTTTCCACCTTTGTCCTTTCTGGTACTTCTGGAATTTCTTAGGAGAGTGAGGCTCCTTATGAGAGTGAGTCTCCCTCTTTTTCCCTTCCTTTCTTGGCATGAAAAACTAGAGCTTGATCTTATAATGGATTCTTTGTTTGCAACTCTTGCTTCTTCTTGAACACACACTTCCCATAAACTGTCAAATTGGAGATTTTATTTTTTGGCACACATTGTTTGGATAAAATCGTCCCAAGGTCGTGTGAGACCATTGAGAGTAGTCATCTCGATTTCATCTTCATCTACCTTGTCTCCAATTGCTTCTAGTTGTTCCTTGAACTGAGAAACCCTAGAAAAATAATCTTGAATTGTTTCTCCCTTTTTATATTTTAGCATTCTTGAGTTGGGTTCTCAAGTTCATCTTCCTGTTAATATTTCTTCCTTCATACATCCTAGATAGGGAATCAAACATTTCCTTCAGGTTATCCTTGGAAGACACTTGAGGGATCAAGTGGTCTTTGATGGAATCTGCAATTATTCTCTTTTCCTTAACCATGTCCTTCTTGTATTTCTCTTCGGACTCATTTCCTTATGGTTCTGGAAAATTATTCTTTATAAAATGCACAAGATAATTCTCTTTGAGAATGAGACCAATTTTGTATTTCCAGGCATGGAAATTTTCCACACCTTCTAAATTTTCATCAAGCTTAGTGCTTGAAGGCATTTTTACCATGAGGCTAGAAAAATGACCAAAATTGAAAGTGCTCAAAAAATGAAACATAACTTACTAGAAGATTGAGGCGAGTTGACTGGTGTTGGATGTTTATGAGAATTCCAAGACTTGACCTTTGAAACTTGACCTGTGCAAATATGGATTGGTAATTTCAGGTTTTCGGGTTTTTTGGTACCAGTCAAACCCTAATTTTGACTTTTTGGAAGATTTAACCACTGGAAGACTTCATCTGGGATATCAAAAGATGTGATAGGGTTAGGCGCAACTCCTAATGATTTCCTTGGTAAACAAATATTTCTATGTAAAAAGCCCTAATTTTTTTGTCTTGACAACCAAGAGATGTAAATACCCAGTAACAATGCTCTTATTCAGTTTAGCTCTGATACCATGTTAAGTTTTAATGTTGTTATTAAGTTATATCCAAAGTACATGAGCATTTAATACATCAACAACATTTAAGGATCACTGAAAGAAACACAATCACAAGGTACACAACATTTTGTCTTGGGAAAACCTCATGGGGAAGAAAACCCAACAAAAGCTTCCTCAATATAGATAGACTGAAAAACAAACAGAAGATCCTCCTCTACTCCTTCACTAGGAAGAGTAGCACACCACTTAACCAAGATATACCAAGAGATAGACCAAAAACCTCTTTGATGTCATCCCTAATTGCAGTAGGTTCTCCTCCAAGACTTGCGCACTACAAATCTAGTTGGTGAGTGTGTCCAAATGAGGCACTGGCCTCCCTTTTAAATAGTGGTCTGGACAGCCTATAATTAGGTCTGGTTCATCCTATCACTTTACCCTCTTAATTTACATTTAATTGTCAAGGAACAAAATGGACAACTTTTACAAAGGCACAATAGGATTCTATTGTTATCATATAGTGAAGGTTTCACACTTCACATATCTTACAGTTTTGACCTATTGTTGATTCAAAGTTACCTATACTAAAATTTTGAACAAATTGTTATGATTGGCATAAGTGACAAGAAACTTTCAAATATGTAAAGAGTTTGTTCAACATAACTAAAGCCCTATTTTTCAGGCCATTTGGGAGGACTAGCTCAGCTTCAGATCCACTTTATATTATATGAGATTTGATTATTTCATTGCTTTATGAACTAGTTTATTTTTTTCCATTATCTAAAAGATAATATTAAGGGGATCGAAGTATATGTATTAAGGATGTATATCCAAAATATCATCTATAAAATAGGATCCTATCTTAATTGTAATCTTGAAAGTAGGATCTCTCGGAACTGATTGCAATGTTTAAAAGAAGATCTGATAGAAAATAAAAAGGGTTGATTGGTTGGGAACCATTAACCAGTTTTGAGAAGACATTGTAAAGAAAAGAACTATTTCATCTTGATACTAAATGGAAAAGACTTTTTGATAGTCAAATTTCTATTCTTGTCTATATTTCTATCTTTTTCTTACTTGAATGCAAGTTTGATCTTGTGCTAAGCAATTGATTATTTTATGTTTGTGAGTAAGTCAATGGAAATTCTATTGTTTTCTTGTTCATAATCAAATTTGCTTTCAAGTACTTGTCTCTTTTCTCTTGAATGATATTTGGGATTAAAGAGTTTCATATGTGAGTGGACAAATTGAAAGCTTACATACTTCTTTATCTTTCATACTCTTTTGCCATTTCATTATTGAATTGACTACCATTTACTAAGTCAGTGAGATATGATTTGATTTAGCCTTTGTGAATTGATATCATACATCATCATTGACCCAAACCTTCAGACCAGTTTAAAAAACCAATTTAAATCTTTATCCATAAAACCATTGCAATAAATTGATGATGTTCTAGATTTCCCTCTCACAGTCAAGTGAAAATTTAGGGACTAACATATTTTGGCACCATTTCTGGGGACGGAGACACGAAGTATTTTTCCCTGGGAGAACGACAGAGATCATATCTAAATCTTGATGATGAGAAAGAATTTATACATTTTTCTATGACTATATATTATTCACCTGATGAATCCTCTGCAGTAATTCTAGTTCCTAAAAGAGAAGGTAAAGGACTTAAACCTCCTCTAACCTTATCATCATCTACAAAGAAACAAGTGACCAGAAAAAAACCCAGATCCTAAGCATGTTCTAGCAGTGTCTGATCCTAAAAATTTATTGAGAAAATCTAAAAACACTCCAGAACTATCCTCTTCCTCAAAAGATAAATCTTCTTCTACAAGTGCTCAAGGATAGTCTTCTGAACCTGTTAATAACCCTCCAATTGTAGAAATTGTACCTGGAATTGAAACAAAGCCTATTGTTCAACCTTCAGTTGTATCCTTTCCTTAAACTATCTCTTAATTGAATTTAGAGCAATATAAATTATTTGTTGAGCTTATTGGAGAAGAACAAACAAACACCTTATCCATAGCTGGAGCTTTGAGGGATTTTCCCAAAGATGTTAGAAGTGAACTTGATACACTTTTATCTTCATCATCCCAATCTAGTTCTTCTGAAGAGGTTAAACCACATTATTGTTCCTTTGAAAATACTTTGTTTCTAGAACCTTCATCCTATCCTTGTTCAGAAAGGAAACCTCTAATTTCATTAGTTGAAGATCAAAAACTCATATAATCTCAACTAAGTTTTTCTACCCAAGGAACTGTTTCTCTTTCTACATCCCAATTTTTGCCTATTCCTACAGTTCAAACACCAATTTTGATAAATATGGTTGTAAATAGGATGGATGCAATTGTTTTAGCCATATATGCACCTTTGATTTTACCACAAGTATTGTATTCCTTCCCACCTAATGATTATATGAATTATTTTCCAAGATTCAATGGAGAGGGGGAATTCGTTGCTGAAGAGCACTTAAACCGTTTCTACAGTTTTGCAGATAATTTTAATGTGGAGCATGTAGGTGTTTGGATGAGAAATTTTTTGCAAAGTTTAGATGGAGAAGTGAGGAAATGGTTTAGAAGTCTACCTCCTACTTATATTGTTGATAATGATGCACTAGATGATGCCTTTTTGAGACACTGGGGAGATAAGAAAGATTACTTGTATTATATCACTGAATTTGGTGCTTTGAAAAGAAAACAAGGAGAATATGTATCAGATTTTACCAAAAGATTCAATAAAATGTATAGTAAGATTCCAAATGAAATCAAACCCGAAGAAACATATGCCAAAATTAATTTTGCCAATGCTTTTGATGTTGAGTTTTCTCTGTTGAGACAAAGAAGGTCTGTTACTCCAATTTTGATGTAAGAAGAAACCATTGAAGTAGAATCCAATATACTNCACTCTAAAATACCGTCCATTCAGACCTTACGAGATCTATCTAGGGATGATCAATCCCCTAGGACATAAATCCTAACGCGCTTCTCTGATGATGGTTAGTATACCACAGTATCATCAACATCACTCCCCCTTTCAAGGGAATTCCTTTCGGACTACACCAAGATTGTCTCGAAAGTACTCAAACTTCACATGAGACAAAGGCTTAGTCAACACATCTTATATTTTCTCATTTGTGCCAACATACCGGAGCTTCACATCTCCCTTCTATACCAAGTCATGAATGTAGAGGTGCCAGATCTCAATATGCTTCATCTTATCGTGGAACACTGGGTTCTCTGACATCTTCATGCAACTATGGTTATCAAAAAATATCACAGTAGCATCCATCTCTAGGTCAAATAGACCCGTCAACAACTTCTGAAGCCATGTGGCGGAGCATGCTACAATGTACTCTTCTTCTTTTGTACTAAGAGAAATACTGGATTGCTTCCTTCTTTTCCATGAAGTCATGGTTGATCCCAATTTGAAACAACATCTTGAAGTGATTTTTATGTCTAAATCACTTCCATCCAAATTTGAATTAGTATAGCCATACAATATGAAGTCACAATCTCCAGTAAAATAGAGGCCATAGTCCAACATACCCTTAAGGTATCTCATCACATGCTTTGCAACTACAAGGTGAACACATCTAGGGTCCACCAAATAGCGACTCAAGGTTTTCACAACAAAGCATATATCTGGTCTAGTATTCGTCAGATACATCAACGAACCAATCATCTGTCTGTATAGAGTAACATCAACTATTTCTGATGAAGTATCATCCAATAACTTTAGATTCGTCTCCGTAGGAGTGTACATAGATTTACAGTCCATCATGTCAAATCTCTTTAGAATTTACACATCATACTTTCCTTGATTAAGGAAAATATCTTCTGGGCTCTGTCATACTTCAAGACCTAATAAATAGTGCATCAGGCCTAGATCCTTCATTTTAAATTCAACGACAAGCTTCTCCTTACAATATGTGATGATGTTTTCTTCACCTATAAAGAATAAGTCATCCACATATAACATCAATATAACTGGTCCATCATCCACAATCTTAAATTAAAGGTTGGGATCAACTTTACTCTTGGTAAATTCCAAGCTCATCAAAAAACTATCAATCCTGTCATACCAAGCTCTTGGATCTTGCTTCAAACCATACAGAGCCTTCTTCAACTTGTAGATATGAGTCTTCCTATCTTTTACTTCGAAACCTTATGGTTGTTCTATATAAATTTCTTCTTCAATAACACCATTCAAGAAGTATTTTTTCACATCCATTTGGTGTAACTTCCACTTCATCTTGGATGTAAGTGCCATGATGGTTCTGATAGATGTGTATCTTGCTACTGGAGTAGAGGTTTCTTCCTAATCAATGTCTTCTTTCTCGAAAAATCCACGAGCCACAAATCTTGCTTTGTATTTCTTAATACTTCTGTTTGTTGCATGTTTTATTTTGAATATCCATTTAGAAGATACTACATCTTTGTTTTTTGGTTTGGGAACCACTTCCCACACATAATTCTTCATAATAGATTAGTATTCTTCAATCATGGCATCCATCCATTCCTTCTTTTGAGAAGCTTCTTCAAAGAAAGTAGGTTCCTTATTAACTAGATCGCACATCAAAGACACATAGTTGGAGTATGGATTATGCTTCTTGCTTTGTCTCATGGTTCCTTTGAGAGCACCATACTTCTCTACATCTTGAATGATCTCACGTGCCCAAGTTGGTTTCCTCTTATGAGAGATGATCTCATGAGGTGGTTTCTGAGGTTCCACCATATCATGATCCTTTGATATAACATCATCAGGAGTAACTGCAACTTCCTTGTTAGGTTCTACAACTCTAGGAGCCACCATTTCTTCTTCATAGACTTCTTCCAATTGACATTTCCTCGATCTGTTGAAAGTTGCATCTTCATCAAAGGTAACATCTCGGCTGATATCAATATGATGGTAACCCAAGATGTAGATTCTGAATGCCTTAGATATCTCACAGTATCCAACAAATACTCCTTTCTTTCCGAAAGGATCTAGCTTAGTTCTCTTCTCTTTCAAAATATGTAAATCGACTAGACAACCAAATATTTTGAGATGGATGACTTCTGGATCTTTTTGGTGAAAATATCTTCAGGAGTCTTGAATCCAAGTGCACTATGGGATATTTTGTTCTGGACATATATTGTTGTTCTTGATTCTTCAACCCATAAGTGCATTGGAAGATCTTGATCATGGATCATGGATTTCACTACTTCCATGATTGTTTGATTCTTTCTTTCTGCTACACCATTATGTTGTGGGTTTTAAGGAGTGGTGATATCCCTCTTAATTATGGCATATCTACAAAAGTATTTGAATTCATTTGAAGTGTACTCTCCTCCATTATCTGACCTGACTATCTTAATCTTCTTCTCAGAGAGGTTTTCTACTAAAGCTTTGAACTCTTTGAATTTTTCAAACACTTCATCTTTTATCTTTAAAAAGTAAACCCAATTCTTACGAGAGTAATCATCCGTAAAAGTGACATAGTATGCATACCCTATTAATGAATTTGATGGAATTGGACTGCATACATCTGAATGAACAATATCCAATATTCCATCTGCTTTGTTGTCACTTATCGGAAAAGGATTCTTCGTAATATTTCCTCATGCACATCCTTTACATGCACCTTCATGGTCAACCTTTAATTCTAGTAAAACCTGTGACTACCTTGCTTACATATGGTAGGTATTTGTAGTTAATGTGAGCAAGCCTTCTATGCCAAAGTTCACATGGAATTATATTATTGTGTGTTAAGGCTGCATCTAAGTGACCTTTTAATTTGTACAAGCCACCTTCTTCTATTCCAATAACAACTGCATCTTCTATATTTTTTCCTTTAGACCACATAAGAAATTTACCATCTACAAATGCAACTCAGAAACCATTCTTGTCTAAAGAAGAAATAGAAAGTAAATTTTTCTTCAAACCTGGTACACAAATTACATCCTTCATCCTTATTGGAGTTCCTAAATCAATCTTATAGGTGGCTTCTCCTATTCCTTTGATTGGGTATCGATAATCATATCCAAGTGAGACTTTATGGGGGGGATTTATTCTCTTCAAGGCTGGAGAGAGTATTATTTTTATCTGTCATATGCTTGGAAGCACCACTATCTATGAGACAAGTATCATTTCCAGGTGTCACAGTCTCGGAGAGAGTTGAATATAAAATGTATTCTTCTATCTCTTCTCTAGCTGTCTTCTTGGGTGGCTCATCATCTTTGGCTGCATGAGAATGATGTATTTTTTATTTATTTTTCTTCTTGTATTCTTCTATCTTGAAAGGACAATTTTTAGCAATGTGTCCCATCCTTTCACAATGATAGCACTTGTAGGAGGAGAAATCCCTTTTCCACCTTTGTCCTTTCTGGTACTTCTGGAATTTCTTAGGAGAGTGAGGCTCCTTATGAGAGTGAGTCTCCCTCTTTTTCCCTTCCTTTCTTGGCATGAAAAACTAGAGCTTGATCTTATAATGGATTCTTTGTTTGCAACTCTTGCTTCTTCTTGAACACACACTTCCCATAAACTGTCAAATTGGAGATTTTATTTTTTGGCACACATTGTTTGGATAAAATCGTCCCAAGGTCGTGTGAGACCATTGAGAGTAGTCATCTCGATTTCATCTTCATCTACCTTGTCTCCAATTGCTTCTAGTTGTTCCTTGAACTGAGAAACCCTAGAAAAATAATCTTGAATTGTTTCTCCCTTTTTATATTTTAGCATTCTTGAGTTGGGTTCTCAAGTTCATCTTCCTGTTAATATTTCTTCCTTCATACATCCTAGATAGGGAATCAAACATTTCCTTCAGGTTATCCTTGGAAGACACTTGAGGGATCAAGTGGTCTTTGATGGAATCTGCAATTATTCTCTTTTCCTTAACCATGTCCTTCTTGTATTTCTCTTCGGACTCATTTCCTTATGGTTCTGGAAAATTATTCTTTATAAAATGCACAAGATAATTCTCTTTGAGAATGAGACCAATTTTGTATTTCCAGGCATGGAAATTTTCCACACCTTCTAAATTTTCATCAAGCTTAGTGCTTGAAGGCATTTTTACCATGAGGCTAGAAAAATGACCAAAATTGAAAGTGCTCAAAAAATGAAACATAACTTACTAGAAGATTGAGGCGAGTTGACTGGTGTTGGATGTTTATGAGAATTCCAAGACTTGACCTTTGAAACTTGACCTGTGCAAATATGGATTGGTAATTTCAGGTTTTCGGGTTTTTTGGTACCAGTCAAACCCTAATTTTGACTTTTTGGAAGATTTAACCACTGGAAGACTTCATCTGGGATATCAAAAGATGTGATAGGGTTAGGCGCAACTCCTAATGATTTCCTTGGTAAACAAATATTTCTATGTAAAAAGCCCTAATTTTTTTGTCTTGACAACCAAGAGATGTAAATACCCAGTAACAATGCTCTTATTCAGTTTAGCTCTGATACCATGTTAAGTTTTAATGTTGTTATTAAGTTATATCCAAAGTACATGAGCATTTAATACATCAACAACATTTAAGGATCACTGAAAGAAACACAATCACAAGGTACACAACATTTTGTCTTGGGAAAACCTCATGGGGAAGAAAACCCAACAAAAGCTTCCTCAATATAGATAGACTGAAAAACAAACAGAAGATCCTCCTCTACTCCTTCACTAGGAAGAGTAGCACACCACTTAACCAAGATATACCAAGAGATAGACCAAAAACCTCTTTGATGTCATCCCTAATTGCAGTAGGTTCTCCTCCAAGACTTGCGCACTACAAATCTAGTTGGTGAGTGTGTCCAAATGAGGCACTGGCCTCCCTTTTAAATAGTGGTCTGGACAACCTATAATTAGGTCTGGTTCATCCTATCACTTTACCCTCTTAATTTACATTTAATTGTCAAGGAACAAAATGGACAACTTTTACAAAGGCACAATAGGATTCTACTGTTATCATATAGTGAAGGTTTCACACTTCACATATCTTACAGTTTTGACCTATTGTTGATTCAAAGTTACCTATACTAAAATTTTGAACAAATTGTTATGATCGGCATAAGTGACAAGAAACTTTCAAATATGTAAAGAGTTTGTTCAACATAACTAAAGCCTTATTTTTCAGGCCATTTGGGAGGACTAGCTCAGCTTTAGATTCACTTTATATTATATGAGATTTGATTATTTCATTGCTTTATGAACTAGTTTATTTTTTTCCATTATCTAAAAGATAATATTAAGGGGATCGAAGTATATGTATTAAGGATGTATCTCCAAAATATCATCTATAAAATAGGATCCTATATTAATTGTAATCTTGAAAGTAGGATCTCTNAATCTAAATTACAACTAATGGCCTAAATCCGACATAAATAAAATAGCATTACTAATCTAATATGCCCCAATTAAGGGGTAATGGGCCAACATTAGGGCTTAACACAAACATTACACGAAGATTTTTCCCCTGGAAACCCAAACCGGGAAAACCAACATATTCTATATTCAGTCACTGTGTTACAATGTTTAGAATACAAAATACATATAGGAGCCAGTAGCATCCAAAACCCTAACCCGATGACTTGGATTAGTGCAAAACCCTAATTCATTATCCGGAAATAGAAAACCATCGGCAAAGAAACCATGTGCTAAAAAACCACCCAAATATAATGCGGTCGCAAAAAAAGGAGTCCCGAAAAATGTGGTCCCGATCTAGAAATTTTTTTTTAGGGGCATTGCCCCCCTACACCCCCCCAAGGAGGGCCTGGCAGCCTCCCCTCTTATGCCCCTTCCTGCTCGGCGCATATGCTCTGACACTGCTACACATGCAAAGAATATAACAAATACCTAAAAAAATGATGAAAACCTTGACATTTGAAATGGGTAGGCTGAAGATGGAAACAAAACAACCTAACATGACTACATAGGAAGGAGGATATAAAAATCCCAATCAGTTCATAAGGATGAACAATCTTCCTCAATTTTTTCCAAGAGAAAGGAGAAATCAAGAAGATCAGAGGGATTTTCCTCCTTTTCAAAACCATGCAGTGGAAGAAGTTGAAGAAATTGATGACATTGAAGAGGATTCCACAGTTCATATAAATGATGCAAAATTACCTCCCACTTATCTGACACAACAAGATTATGAGGATACTCTTATACTGAATCAGTTTGAGGAAGAATATGCTGAAGAGATTTCTCAGAAGGAACCTAAAAGAAAAAAAGTACGATCTTAGGTCTAGATCAAATGGATCAAAAGTGGATATACCTGTCAAAACCAAAAAGACAAATGCTCTAGTAAAATCAGGGTCCAGTAAAGAAGGTTCTGGGGTTAAAATTGATCAGCAAAAAAAAAAACTTGTCAAGGTTTGTACTACAGAGGTAAAGGAATGTAATAAGCAAGTTGCTTCTTTTAGTTTGGAAAATGAAATCAATAAAATCAAAATCTCCATACTTCTGGTAGAATTGATGAAAACTTATCCTTTTAGAAAATATATCCCGAAAGCATTAGATTCCCCTGCTCATGTTACTTTTTCAGATACCATAAATCTTGAAGAGGAAAATCCTGCTATAACCGTTGGACCACATGTTGAGGATAGATTTTATGCTTCTCCTCCTTTCTTACTAGCAGGAAAAACCCCCCTTTAACTACACCAGGGTTCAAGATGTAAATAGAGCGAATGACCATCTAAAAGTCAATCTATTTTAATCTACCCCAAACATACCAAAACTAATGTAAAGAAATAAAATAAGAGAAGAGATCAGGTAACTATACCTTTGATCCCATGTCTGGTGATGATCTCTTCAAGCTTAGTAGTTCTAACGATTGCACGTCTCCTCCCAAGGATGACCTACAACCAAAGATAGGAAAACAAGTACTACACACATGATATTCTATTCATGAGTTAGGGTTAGATATTAAATGCTAAGTATAGATCAATGAAAATACACAAAACACCATCATTTGGGACAGGAAAATGCGATTCTTTTATTCATCATACAAAGATTACAACTTACAATCTATGTCGGCCACCATTCTGCGAACCTGGTTCGAGCTCCTCTTTACCATTCTCCAAGTGCACCTTGAATGGACTTCTTATCTCAACCTTCTGATCACCTCAATGGAATGGAATGGGTTGAATGGATGAAGAAGGGGATGATGAGGTAACTTTGAGGCAATATCTCACAAAAGGNAATCTAAATTACAACTAATGGCCTAAATCCGACATAAATAAAATAGCATTACTAATCTAATATGCCCCAATTAAGGGGTAATGGGCCAACATTAGGGCTTAACACAAACATTACATGGAGATTTTTCCCCTGGAAACCCAAACCGGGAAAACCAACATATTCTATATTCAGTCACTTTGTTACAATGTTTAGAATACAAAATACATATAGGATCCAGTAGCATCCAAAACCCTAACCCGATGACTTGGATTAGTGCAAAACCCTAATTCATTATCCGGAAATAGAAAACCATCGACAAACAAACCATGTTCTAAAAAACCACCTAAATATAATGCGGTCGCAAAAAAAGGAGTCCCGAAAAATGTGGTCCCGATCTAGAATTTTTTTTTTAGGGGCATTTCCCCCCTACACCCCCCCAAGGAGGGCCTGGAAGCCTCCCCTCTTACGCCCCTTCCTGCTCGGCGCATATGCTCTGACACTGCTACACATGCAAAGAATATAACACATACCTAACAAAATGATGAAAATCTTGACATCTGAAATGGGTAGGCTGAAGATGGAAACAAAACAACCTAACATGACTACATAGGAAGGAGGATATAAAAATCCCAATCAGTTCATAAGGATGAACAATCTTCCTTAATTTTTTCCAAGAGAAAGGAGAAATCAAGAATATCAGAGGGATTTTCCTCCTTTTCAAAACCATTCAGTGGAAGAAGTTGAAGAAATTGCTGACATTGAAGAGGATTCCACAGTTCATATAAATGATGCAAACTTACCTCCCACTTATCTCACACAACAAGATTATGAGGATACTCTTATACTGAATCAGTTTGAGGAAGAATATTTTGAAGAGATTTCTCAGAAGGAACCTAAAAGAAAAAAAGTATGATCTTAGGTCTAGATCAAATGGATCAAAAGTGGATATACCTGTTCAAACCAAAAAGACAAATGCTCTAGTAAAATCAGGGTCCAGTAAAGAAGGTTTTGGGGTTAAAATTGATCAGCAAAAAAACAAACTTGTCAAGGTTTGTACTACAGAGGTAAAGGAATGTAATAAGCAAGTTTCTTCTTTTAGTTTGGAAAATGAAATCAATAAAATCAAAATCTCCATACTTCTGGTAGAATTGATGAAAACTTATCCTTTTAGAAAATATATCCCGAAAGCATTAGATTCCCCTGCTCATGTTACTTTTTCAGATACCATAAATCTTGAAGAGGAAAATCCTGCTATAACCGTTGGACCACATGTTGAGGATAGATTTTATGCTTCTCCTCCTTTCTTACTAGCAGGAAAAACCCCCCTTTAACTACACCAGGGTTCAAGATGTAAATAGAGCGAATGACCATCTAAAAGTCAATCTATTTTAATCTACCCCAAACATACCAAAACTAATGTAAAGAAATAAAATAAGAGAAGAGATCAGGTAACTATACCTTTGATCCCATGTCTGGTGATGATCTCTTCAAGCTTAGTAGTTCTAACGATTGCACGTCTCCTCCCAAGGATGACCTACAACCAAAGATAGGAAAACAAGTACTACACACATGATATTCTATTCATGAGTTAGGGTTAGATATTAAATGCTAAGTATAGATCAATGAAAATACACAAAACACCATCATTTGGGACAGGAAAATGCGATTCTTTTATTCATCATACAAAGATTACAACTTACAATCTATGTCGGCCACCATTCTGCGAACCTGGTTCGAGCTCCTCTTTACCATTCTCCAAGTGCACCTTGAATGGACTTCTTATCTCAACCTTCTGATCACCTCAATGGAATGGAATGGGTTGAATGGATGAAGAAGGGGATGATGAGGTAACTTTGAGGCAATATCTCACAAAAGGCAGCAAAATCTTGGGCAAGGAGGGGAAGTGAAATTGGGTAGAGTTTCACTGTTGTTATGCTTGGATGTGAAAGGATACCCCAACATCTCCTTTTATATGAAAAAAGGATGGTTATTCAGTTGGGTGATGGGCTATAGTAGGTGGATTAGTTGGGAAACTTCCAATAACCCGTGAATTTCAACGAATTCCTTGCAATGTTTGCAAGAATAACGGGTTGTAATGGTGCATCAAGTCTATGTTTGATAGTTGTAGTGGTGCAAAAAGTGTATGTATGCGATATGTAATGGTGCAGGGCACGTACATATTCTAAAAAATGGTTTTTTAAGTAGAGCTTCCCAACAGTTCTTTGGCAAAATATGCAAGTAAGAGGGCCAAGGCTATGTGTGCATGAGTAGAGCATTTTAGGGATATAATAGATACCCCCTAATGTGTGAGGTTAGATGAGAAACATATGGCCAAAATACATTACAATATCTTCACCAATGTATGAAATCGAGTGAGCCCGAGACCAGAGTTTGGGAGGTGCCATCTATGGAACAAAAATTGTCTCTCCGAGGAAAACATACCCATGCTCGGGATGAACTAAATCATGACTGCCAATCAAATCCACTGCAGATCAATTTGATTTAACTATATAAAGTGTAGATGCGAGCAATACACAATGTATCTACATCTCAAAATCAGTCGAAGATATACAAGTATCGTATCCATATTCAAGAAGCTAGTGACGTCTGATGGCTGGAGAAGAGGACTTCATAGCTCGAGAAACAACTTCAAGATCTTCAAAACTCAAGTAGGAGTACAATGGGAGTGTATAAATCACTACCCTGAGGTCTTCGATGGCTCGTCGGGAATATAAATGAGGATCTCGATGATTAGGCATAGAACTTCGTCGATTTTGAATCTGGACTTGACTGGACTCTTGGAATGGCCGACTCATGAAGGTCAAGAGACAAACTGCAGAATGGCCGACTCAGGTTGAGTGAAATTCCCTTGGACAAAAACATGAAAGATGATCAGACTTAGGCAGCATGACATTGACATAAGTTCACGATGCAGGAGGCAACACAAACTCTCCATTTGTTTGGAAGAGTAACCAAACGGAGGAGGACACAACTCTATGTAGCGCGAACAAATTCCTAAGGTCATACTAGATCCCAATGCTTNCTTCTTTTAGTTTGGAAAATGAAATCAATAAAATCAAAATCTCCATACTTCTGGTAGAATTGATGAAAACTTATCCTTTTAGAAAATATATCCCGAAAGCATTAGATTCCCCTGCTCATGTTACTTTTTCAGATACCATAAATCTTGAAGAGGAAAATCCTGCTATAACCGTTGGACCACATGTTGAGGATAGATTTTATGCTTCTCCTCCTTTCTTACTAGCAGGAAAAACCCCCCTTTAACTACACCAGGGTTCAAGATGTAAATAGAGCGAATGACCATCTAAAAGTCAATCTATTTTAATCTACCCCAAACATACCAAAACTAATGTAAAGAAATAAAATAAGAGAAGAGATCAGGTAACTATACCTTTGATCCCATGTCTGGTGATGATCTCTTCAAGCTTAGTAGTTCTAACGATTGCACGTCTCCTCCCAAGGATGACCTACAACCAAAGATAGGAAAACAAGTACTACACACATGATATTCTATTCATGAGTTAGGGTTAGATATTAAATGCTAAGTATAGATCAATGAAAATACACAAAACACCATCATTTGGGACAGGAAAATGCGATTCTTTTATTCATCATACAAAGATTACAACTTACAATCTATGTCGGCCACCATTCTGCGAACCTGGTTCGAGCTCCTCTTTACCATTCTCCAAGTGCACCTTGAATGGACTTCTTATCTCAACCTTCTGATCACCTCAATGGAATGGAATGGGTTGAATGGATGAAGAAGGGGATGATGAGGTAACTTTGAGGCAATATCTCACAAAAGGTAGCAAAATCTTGGGCAAGGAGGGGAAGTGAAATTGGGTAGAGTTTCACTGTTGTTATGCTTGGATGTGAAAGGATACCCCAACATCTCCTTTTATATGAAAAAATGATGGTTATTCAGTTGGGTGATGGGCTATAGTAGGTGGATTAGTTGGGAAACTTCCAATAACCCGTGAATTTCAACGAATTCCTTGCAACGTTTGCAAGAATAACGGGTTGTAATGGTGCATCAAGTCTATGTTTGATAGTTTTAGTGGTGAAAAAAGTGTATGTATGCGATATGTAATGGTGCAGGGCGCGTACATATTCTAAAAAATGGTTTTTTAAGTAGATCTTCCCAACAGTTCTTTGGCAAAATATGCAAGTAAGAGGGCCAAGGCTATGTATGCATGAGGAGAGCATTTTAGGGATATAATAGATACCCCCTAATGTGTGAGGTTAGAAGAGAAACATATGGCCAAAATACATTACAATATCTTCACCAATGTATGAAATCGAGTGAGCCCGAGACCAGAGTTTGGGAGGTGCCATCTATGGAACAAAAATTGTCTCTCCGAGGAAAACATACCCATGCTCGGGATGAACTAAATCATGACTGCCAATCAAATCCACTGCAGATCAATTTGATTTAACTATATAAAGTGTAGATGCGAGCAATACACAATGTATCTACATCTCAAAATCAGTCGAAGATATACAAGTATCGTATCCATATTCAAGAAGCTAGTGACGTCTGATGGCTGGAGAAGAGGACTTCATAGCTCGAGAAACAACTTCAAGATCTTCAAAACTCAAGTAGGAGTACAATGGGAGTGTATAAATCACTACCCTGAGGTCTTCGATGGCTCGTCGGGAATATAAATGAGGATCTCGATGATTAGGCATAGAACTTCGTCGATTTTGAATCTGGACTTGACTGGACTCTTGGAATGGCCGACTCATGAAGGTCAAGAGACAAACTGCAGAATGGCCGACTCAGGTTGAGTGAAATTCCCTTGGACAAAAACATGAAAGATGATCAGACTTAGGCAGCATGACATTGACATAAGTTCACGATGCAGGAGGCAACACAAACTCTCCATTTGTTTGGAAGAGTAACCAAACGGAGGAGGACACAACTCTATGTAGCGCGAACAAATTCCTAAGGTCATACTAGATCCCAATGCTTGACGAACAAATAGAAGGATGTGCTTTGTCCAAGGGAAACTCTCTGTGCTGCTGAAAAAAGAATGAATATTTCCCATCCCCTCTTTTTGGGATATTTTTTTTTTTTTGTCTTTTTCAATTTTTTAAGATCTTCAAAAAAGAATAAAAGAATGATATGTTACAAAGGAGGAACGAGTGTCGAAAGAAAGCATACTATTTCCAAGCGCAAGGAACATACTAATGCTCAGAGCAAGGAGACATGTGTAGGAAAAGGACACTCGGGTAAAATTTCTCCATGGGTCAAGGTGTCAGGTCGCAGAGGCAAGAAGTGCTACAAGGCATGCTTCAAAGGTTCAACTGAGAGCAACATGGAGCCAACTGTTAGGGTCCTAACCCGCACATAGGTAGAACAATATATTCGGATGTAATAAAGGTCAATATTAATAAGGCCTTTCAATAAAATACAATAAGGCGGATGTAAGAAGACCTAANGAGAAACATATGGCCAAAATACATTACAATATCTTCACCAATGTATGAAATCGAGTGAGCCCGAGACCAGAGTTTGGGAGGTGCCATCTATGGAACAAAAATTGTCTCTCCGAGGAAAACATACCCATGCTCGGGATGAACTAAATCATGACTGCCAATCAAATCCACTGCAGATCAATTTGATTTAACTATATAAAGTGTAGATGCGAGCAATACACAATGTATCTACATCTCAAAATCAGTCGAAGATATACAAGTATCGTATCCATATTCAAGAAGCTAGTGACGTCTGATGGCTGGAGAAGAGGACTTCATAGCTCGAGAAACAACTTCAAGATCTTCAAAACTCAAGTAGGAGTACAATGGGAGTGTATAAATCACTACCCTGAGGTCTTCGATGGCTCGTCGGGAATATAAATGAGGATCTCGATGATTAGGCATAGAACTTCGTCGATTTTGAATCTGGACTTGACTGGACTCTTGGAATGGCCGACTCATGAAGGTCAAGAGACAAACTGCAGAATGGCCGACTCAGGTTGAGTGAAATTCCCTTGGACAAAAACATGAAAGATGATCAGACTTAGGCAGCATGACATTGACATAAGTTCACGATGCAGGAGGCAACACAAACTCTCCATTTGTTTGGAAGAGTAACCAAACGGAGGAGGACACAACTCTATGTAGCGCGAACAAATTCCTAAGGTCATACTAGATCCCAATGCTTAACGAACAAATAGAAGGATGTGCTTTGTCCAAGGGAAACTCTCAGTGCTGCTGAAAAAAGAATGAATATTTCCCATCCCCTCTTTTTGGGATACTTAATTTTTTTGTCTTTTTCAATTTTTTAAGATCTTCAAAAAAGAATAAAAGAATGATATGTTACAAAGGAGGAACAAGTGTCGAAAGAAAGCATACTATTTCCAAGCGCAAGGAACATACTAATGCTCAGAGAAAGGAGACATGTGTAGGAAAAGGACACTCGGGTAAAATTTCTCCATGGGTCAAGGTGTCAGGTCGCAGAGGCAAGAAGTGCTACAAGGCATACTTCAAAGGTTCAACTGAGAGCAACATGGAGCTAACTGTTAGGGTCCTAACCCGCACATAGGTAGAACAATATATTCGGATGTAATAAAGGTCAATATTAATAAGGCCTTTCAATAAAATACAATAAGGCGGATGTAAGAAGACCTAA
>JZKD02S0008907.1:932510-1007538 GCA_000966675.3 Picea glauca | reverse complement strand
AGAAGGAGAAAACATTTATCATTCCCAGATGCACAATGTCCCAAAATCTTAAAGTTCATCAATATCAAGATTCTCAAGAAATGAGAAAAAGTTAATGAACACCAATGCACGATTCATGGCCCCCCCCGGCCATGAGGGGAATTTTTTTTCATAATTTAAGATAAAAAAATGCCAATAATCATGCAATTTCACTACTTCAAATGCAAGGATGCCCCCAATCTAATATAAAGCAAGAAATTAAATATTTTTGTTTCAAAAATTTCACTAGAAGCAATAATGAACTTTGTTAAAACAAAGAAACCCAAACTAGTCTTTTCAATTGCATAAGAAAAGTGATATTTCAAACAAAAAGCAAATGATAAAGACCAAGAAACTCAACTTTCAACCGATCATCGGTTCTTAACTAATCAAGCACACTCAGATTCTGAAATCAGAGAGAATGGTTTTGCCAAGAAACGTCAAGAAATGAAAGTCAAGAAAAAAGTGACAGGAAGAGCCTTGCAATCCCAAGACTGTTCATGCATGAAAACGAAGACAAGAAAGACACCAATCAATGGTCCAAGAAACACTTATGAGGCACTTAAACTGATCTGGGAAGTTGAAGATGCCAAAACTCAAATCCAAAAATTTGAAAAAATGAGTTCGCAGGCTGGTAGTATTACATAGTGCGAGAATTATGCATTCTCGCAGGTGGCCCTTGCGCAAAGTGCGAGAACCTCGCACTGCAACCTAAAGGAAGAGTGCGAACTCTATGGATTCTCATAGGCTACAGTGAAGTGTAGTGCGAGAACCTCTTAAACTAGTCAAATTTTTGGAAAATGAAGCAAAATTTTAAAAGGCCTCTGGACCCAGAGGGTCTATCATAATATCCTAAAGACTTAGAGATTGATAGGAAAGGAGAAAAGTGAAACCAGAGAAAATGGCCATAGAAAAATACCAAAAGCCACAAATAAAATGGGATTGATCCCCAGTGGAGTCGCCAATTTTGTTATTGGATAAATCCGTAAGTGCGAACACTAACCGATCTCTCTAGATCCACCTGGATCTAGAACAAAGCAAGACATAACATGACTTTTTCCCTAGATTCTAACCATTGAATTAAATAGGAGGCAAGAAAAAAGAACATACCTTATTATTGCTTCCTATGGTCTTTTTTTCTCCCGCTTCTCTCCAGTGCTCTCGTGCAGCCAAGATCAAGACAACACAAACCAACCAAAGTGAAGAAAGAACAATCTATTCAACAGTCAATCTATGTATATAATCAAGAAGTTATACAATAAAGTGGAAATAGTTTTATGGGAAAGGGACATGCTACTGTGTCATATTAATGGAAAGTAAAGATTACAACCTGAGCCTTGATGTTGTAAAATTCCTTTCGATGGCCCTTGGCTCCGACACACACACTTGCTCACTTGCATGAAGAAGATCAACTCCTTTGGATAAATTTGCTGGAGTTTCCAAGCTGCTGTAGCTTTAGTCCTTCACACAATTCTTTCACCAATTCTCCAATGAATCTTTCTTAACCTTTTCCATGAGAATTCCCTCAATATATAGGAGAGAATGAATTAGTTACTTGGATAAGAATGATCCCAAAATATCATGGAATCCAGTACTAGGATAACCATTCGAATGCCATCTCATCCTTCTAGAAGATTCCCTTCTAGTAGTATCAAGAATTCATTTTTTTCCTTGCTTTAGGAAGAGTTTGCACCCTAGAAATTCAACACAGTGCAAGAAGTTCACACCCTAGCTTAAGGAAGCCTGCGAGAATCAGGCATTCTCGCAGGCAAATATACTAGTAGCCTACGAACAGTCTTCAAAAAATGAGTTTTCTGGAAGAGATGAAAATAACTTTTTCTCAGGAGAAAGTTCTTATGAAGAGCCTGAGTACACCATCATGATGACCAAAATCATGGGTAACAGTAAAGCGTAAAGAAACCTTAACCACAGGAATCGCGAAATTTCGAAATGCAAAACGGTGAAATAAACACAAGACCCTACGGATTCCATCCAACGGTGCAGGTGATTTTGAATATGATCATAGGGCTACTATTGCACTTCACAGTGTAACTGCTAGAAACAACTGATGGTCTCTACCAGAGGATGAGCTCAACTATGATGAAGAAGACGAAGATTCTCAACTGCTAAAGAGGCCAAGGAATCTCAGGATAACACCCAGTGATGATGGACGCGTGGGTTTAACCGCCAGAGAAGCTGAAGGATTGCAATGATGATCAGGTAGAGCACTCAACATGAAGAGCTAATGTAGAACAGAGAGGAGAAAGGGATGTGTGGAGGGGTGGAAAACCCCCTAGGTGGAGAACATTGGCGTCGTGAGAGCATGCAGAAGCATGGTGCATATTGCATGCACAAGGAGAACAAAGGCTATAAGTATGTTGAACAAAGAAGAGATAGATGTGGTTGTTGTTGAGTGTGATTGACGTTTGAAGAAGGAGGCAGAGCACAATAGCAAAAATGCACAGAAGGGGTGTGGTGCATTGAATGGACATGGAACACAGAGTAGAAATGGCAGAAGAACATAAAGCGTAAGAGGAGTGTGCAGAAGACACTAATGCAGATAGAGCAACGCAGTGTAGTAGATCAGTGATAAGATTGGTAAGTTTTTGAAAAAATTTATATCACTATAATAAGTGTTATTAGCAAAGATTTATATTTCAGGGTGGTAGGGAGGTGCTAGGGAGGACGGTTGTCCTTAGAGGTTCAAGTGGATGCTTGAACACAGGGAGTTGTAACTTCCATCTGGTTGCAGCTAGAGAAACCAGGGTGGTAGGGTGGTGCAAGGGAGAACTGTTGTTCTCCGTCATGCTGGTTGGTGCCTGTATGACTGGAAGTTGGTGCTTCCATCCAATTGGTGCTGGAACACTTGGGGAGTTGGTGCTTCCTTTTAGTTGGTGCTAGAGAAACTAGGGAGATGGTGCTAGAGAAACCAGAGAGTTGGTGCTCTCAGCAAGTAGCAACTTGCAAAACAAAGTTTGTAGACTCATTATGAGTTGGTGCTCATAAGTATGATAATGTACAGAATGCAAAGTATACTTATCATATAAAGAAGAAGAGGTTTTTACCCTTAATGGGTTTCCTCAGAAAATATCTGTCTATGTGTATCTCATATGTGTGAATGATGTTGAATGTTCAATTTCCTACTTCCTTGCATTACTGTGATTGTCTTTAAGTGCTCTACAAAGAGTTTAAAAATAAGCATCATTGTTTAAGCATGGTAACACAGATTCACCGCCACCCCCTCTCAGTTTTCCAACATGATCTTGGTTGAGGATTTGAAAATGAGCATATATATCATTCGGAGCTATTCACATTAAGAAAAGTAATGGAGAGATCTGTTATCCATGTTACCTCTGACATTAAGAACAAATTATCTATTTCTTACATCTGCTATGGATTTTGGTATTGTTCCACATAAAAATCCCACCAAGTATTCTATCTACCTATTTTCTTAACAAGGTTTGGACTATGTTCTCCGTTGATTTTAAAATCCATAACATATATATTCTAAAAGTAGATTCATATGAAAATTATACTACAATAGAGGAGGTTCTTAAAGAAAACTGTAACATTCGTAACACTGCTTCTTGTACTTTATTTCGGCTCCTGTTGTTGCATTGGTATAGTTTAAGTTAGAATCCTCCCATCTGTGAAAATGGTGAATCCTTTCATGTGAAAATGGCCATGCCAATGAATGAAGGATTTTATTTTGAAGGTGAGGATGAGATTTCTTTGATGACCACCAAAGAGTTTATTATGAGTATCTCATCTGTTCGAGAATGATATTCGCATCCTCAAGGATGAAGTGAATGAATGGCACACAAGAGAAGATAATGAAGATTAAATTGAACTAACAACTTCCTTATTTGATCAAAAATATCGTCGAGATCTTAGACATGAAATTTGAGGAGGAGGTTGAGGAAGATGGTGTTGACATTGATTTGAACTTGTGATTGTTATTGTAACTGAACCCTCCAACCGACGTAAATAGATACCCAATAGTATTTGTAATACCCCAAGGTCGAGCCCATGTTGAATTGTAATGATGTTTATAGGTTGGTGAGCCAAGTGTTTATAAGATGAGAGGATTATGTGTTTATTAAGATAGAGAGCCTAGATGCTGAAGGCCAGGGAGCCTAATTTTGTATATACAAATACTCACATCATTAACAAAAATACATCCTTGTGTGTAGACCAACCACGAAGAAAGAGTTATGGGGGACTAAGCTCGACTTAGAAGGGAAACATAATGGGTTGAGAGGCTAGGAAAAAGGGACTAAGCTTGAGGGCTTAATGCAAGGGAATATTATAATGTATTTCCTAAAATATTAAGGCTTGGGAAATAAACCATGTTATCCTAAGTTCCTTTGGGGAAAGGAATGAACTCCAAGTGGAGAGGAACAAGCTCCCAAGAGAGCTAAGTGTCAACCTAGGTGCATGCAGATTTATGTGGGAAAATCCATCATTGTGGGGTTTCACTCACCATTCTAGCCATGCTCCCCATTCACTCACGCATTGAGCGGGCAGGCAGTCAGCCATTTTCTGCCATTGTTGAACCCTCTTCCATCATGAACCTATGTAACTTGTGCAGACTGATATTTTTGTTGAGCTCATACCTTGCCTTACCTGATTTTTCTACTGTGGTCACTCGTTTGAATTAGGAGCTGGAAAAAAAAAGCAGGTTGTCAGGCCTGTGGTTTTGAAGAGGTGGGTTTTTAGGCCCATGGATTAAAGAAGCAGGTTGTTAGATCCATGAACAACTCTCTCTAGGTGAGAGAGATTGTTGGGGAAGTGATTTCTCATGGAGGGAGTCCAACAAAAACTACATAGCTTTGAGAATTCTTGATCCGACCTATTCTTGAAGCCATGGAAGGGAAGTGGAGTAGTCGATGGACTGTGGAACAATGAAGGTGTATATTCCTGGGGTTGGATAGGCATGTGGGGAATGAGAGTGTGTGAGATGTGGGCATAAGTAGGCTCCTTGGAGGGAATCCTTCTTGTTGCATTGTGCAACTTTCCGTAGTCTTAGTCTAGCCTAGGATTTCCTTTAACTTGGGTGGATTTTAGTCCCAGCTCGAGGGTGACCCATTGCTGATAGCTTGGAACAGTGTGGTCTAAGGCCAGGAGGTTCGTGGAAGGTTTGCATGCAGTTGGTGGTCTTCTCATAAAAAGATAAGTACCAATTCTATGTTAATTTTACATGTTGTGTTTAAGTACATGTTTGAAGTTTATCATAATTGCCTATGTTTATTGGATGTATGTGTTTATTCTCACTTCCGCATGAATCTGTGTATGAGCATAATGTATATATCTGTTAAATTATATATATATATATATTAGAGTTTGAACAAAGTAGAGATTTTTTGTAGCATGCCCCAGCCTTGGGATGGTTGGGTATGTTACAATCTGGTATCAGAGCCCATGGTTTCAACACTGAACCTAGATGGACCACGAATGCAGAATTTGGAGTCAAATTTCCACAAGGAATTGATGGACAAAGTGCCAGGAGGGTGCTGAGGGAACACCTTTGATGTGTTCAGAAGCTCAAGAGGTATAATAGTTGGATAAACCAGGCAAACCATTGTATTGGGCCACAAAGTTCAAATTTGGGCCGTTGGATTTATTCGGAAGAAGAAAAATGCCTCACAACTGTCAGATCTGGAGAAGGTGCATGACAATTAACCATCAAGTTCTTCGGACTTCATTTATTCAACGAGTTTTTAAGGTTTTGTTGAGAGAGGAGCCGAAGCACGAAGCTCCGAAGTTCTGGAATGAATCTCAACCGTAGATCATTCGAGAGGAGGAGAACCGTTGGATTTCACAAGTGGCTCAGCAGTTTGGTGTTCGGGGAAATCCACTGGAGATTGCGAGGTGAAGAAGTTGTCGAAGCCCTGAAGCTACGAGAAGTAGTTGTTGACACTCGACCATGTGGGAGTTTTGAAAATTTGTATATGAGAAGAGATCTTTCTGAAGTGTCGAAATTGTAGAACGTCGAGGTTACGTGGACCTGCTCGATAGTTCGGTAGTTTTGAAAAAGTGTCGATGAGAAGAAATCCCCGAAGTCCTGGTTCGCCGAAGTGATGTGACATGGTGAAATCACCTGGGGGTGATGTGGACCTATTCAACAGGTCGGTAGTTCGACAGTTTTGAGAAGGTGTCAATGATAAGAAACCTCTAAAGTCTCAGTTAGCTGAAGTGATGTGGCATGATGATGTCACCTAGGGTGACATGGACCTACCCTAAGTCTTCCATGTGTCACTTCTTTTTGTACTTTTGACAGGCCCTTAGTATCGATTGGGACCTGACACATGTCACTTGACGGTGGGTCCATGTGTCACCACCTTGATTAGTGACATCTATACTACATTGACCCCGAGAGGTTAAGAAGTTCGAGCATTCGATGTTCAGGAGAAAATTGTTGGAAGAACTTTCAGATCTCTGGAGTCTTAGAGTCCCAAAGTCCTGAAGTTATGAAGTCACGAAGAACTGAAGTGATGTGGCTTGATGACATCACCTAGGGTGACATGGGTACACAATATGCATGCCACGTGTCACTGTGTTTTGTGATTTTAAAAGATTGATTTTTCCAGTTAGAACTTGACAGATGTCACCGCTCAGATTGTGCCATGTGTCCTTTTCTAGTGTTCTTCCACGTGATGCCAGATCCCGCAGTCCATAGGCTTGGCACTACGAAGGAACTTGGTCAATAGTTGTTAAGTATGAAGACTCCTGAAGCTTTGAAGAGTAGAGTAAATACTCAGCGTTGATCAAGATATGACACAAGACAATAGATCCCATGGTTTGGAGACTTGGTACTCTAGAGGAATTGTGTTGCTGGTTGATTGAATCAAGAACTCATGGAGGGTGGAGTAAATCTCGATCGTTTATAGGGAGATGACACGTGGAGGAAGGAGAGGATCTATGGTAATTCGACACTCCCGGAGATCTGTGAATAAGTGCTTAGGAAATCCTTGAAGCCAGAGTTCCATAGTAAATCTCACTCCTAGGATGATGGGTAGCCTTGGATCATTGATCCACCATCCTTCGCGAGTTCATTAATTCCGTGCCTCGGGAGATTTGAAAGTTTGGAGTTGCAAAAAGCTCCAAATTCTGAAGTGTTGGAGCTATGAAGTATCGAAGCACGGGGTGTGACGTGGCACGATGAAGTCACCAGAGGTGACCTGGACCTCCCCTAGACATGCCATGTGTTAGTTAGAATTTTACTTTGTCAACCTTTGCTGGACCAGTTAGCAGTCTGACATGTGGGGGCTATGTGTCATCATATTATATGATTACAACAATATTACGTGGGCCCCAGAAGGTTAAAAGGTTTGGGAGTTTCGCATTCATAATAAATGAGAGAAGAAGGTGTGAAATTCTCTGAACCCAGAAGCTCCAAAGCACCAAAGTTCTAGATAAGCACCTATCATCCTAGATTTTGGTCATAACCTATGGTCACATGAATTTGGCGGCCGAAGAAAAGGGGCTAGCGTGAGGAATTTTGTTTTAAGAACATGAAAGGGCTTAGAAGAAGAGCTCATGAGGCTCTTGATTATACAAGTCTACACCTAAAGAAGTAAGGACGGCCTATAAAACTGAAGATGGGATCCAACACGGATCCAAGAGCCAATTTGACTCTGAATTGGAAGAATCCATGTATAGGGATTGCATCACTGAAAATAAAATTTGTTCAAGTATCCATAACTTCTTGCTCAAAACTCAGAATTGATCATGGAAATAGGCATTGGAAAGGTCTTGAACAGTTGAAAATAACTGTTCACCTACAAATTGGATCCAAACAGCCAATTTATCAAGAAATAAACATAAAATAAGTCTGATATATATTAATGAATCAGAATGGTTTGTGTTTTCATGAAATTATTAAGAACAGTTAGCCTGAAAAAGTTCTATTGGCTGCACATTTTTGTAGAATTAATAGCTTTCAGATTAGAATCAACACAAAGTGAAGAGTGATGGATGATACACAGATAATCTACAGTCAAGAGGATGAAATCAGAGGGATGAATGTTCAGTTGGGTATGGAAGGAACCAACTCCAATGGACATGGAGTAGGAAAGGAGGAAGACATAAATTTGGTTGAAACCCTCAGACAATCGCAGACAAATGTCCAGAGTCACAAGGCTAATAATGAAAGGCTTACAAAATCCAAGGAACAGCATGAAGACTTCAATATGCAATTAATGAAAACCTTGGACATAATTGAAAATAAGTTGGATAAGGAGAGTGGCTCGAGAAAATTAGGAAGCCATGGGACCCCCGAGGGAAAATGAAGATCAAGGAGTGGTAGCATACATCACTATCACTCCCAAAGGAATTCCAACAGGAGAGCACACAACAACTCAATTCCATCCCCTGTCAGGAAGCATAAGAGGTTTGGGGTGGATGAATTGAAAGGAGAAATGAACAAGATCAAACCTCCTACTTTTGATGGTGAACACAAGAAGGATGAAGATTATAAGACATGGCTGCTAAGAATGAGGAAGTACTTCCAATTGAATAACTATTCTTCTCATGCAGAAGGAAGAATTTCTATTTATCAACTGAAAGGAAAGGCATCCATGTGGTGGGATCAGCTTGTGCAAGTGAAACACATCAGAGAGAAAAATGTGAATTGGAAGGAATTCAAGAATCATTTTGAGAAGAAATACCTGACCAAGAGGTATTAAGATAAAAATATGTAAGAGTTATTTGAACTCAAACTAGGCAACATGACTATTGATGAATATGAAAGGATATTTTTAGAAATGTTGAAGTATGTCTCCTTCATCAAGGATGAGACAGTTAAGATCCAAAGATACCTGAGTGGGCTGCCATCTTTCATCAGTGACAAGATCCAATATGATGATCCCAAGACTTTGGAGGAAACCATAAGGAGATCCAAGTGCTTATACGATCAACATAAAGGAAAGATTACTTTCCAAAGAGCTTGGGAAGACAAGAAGAAGTTTAAAAGGGATTAGAGGTAGAAGGGGAACATGCCACCCTTTTTCATAAACAATCATCAAGGACAACCATCTTTTAAAGAGCACAAAATGGCTAAGGTAGGTGAGAAAATGTCAAGGCAGACACCCATTCAATGTTGGTGATGTAAAGGAGACCATAAGTATAGATATTGTCCTCACAAAAGTGATGAAGTGAGAGTTGTCCACAATGTACATCAAGAAGAAACAATGGAGGATATGGGAAGACGTGTACCTAGGATCTATGCAACACTGGACAACAAGAAATCAGAGTTTCAATCACACATGATTGAAGTAGAAGGTATGATCAATAACCATGCCTTTACTATTTTAATATATTCAAGAGCTAGTCATATCTATATAGATCCTAAAGTAGTGGAAAGTTTGTTTTTTCCAAGAAGAAAGCATGAGAAATATTGGCTAGTACAGTTGGCTACATGAGGCAAGAGAAAAGTTGTTGAGCTAGTTAAATCATGTCCAGTGGGCATGAATGGGCTAAGTACCAAGGAATATTTGAACATCCCTCCATTGGGTTCATATGACTGTCTAATTCCCTTCTATGTTGTTTTAGACTGTCATAACAAGGAATTTACTTTCCTGGATGAGGAAGGGAACCCAAGAACAATCCAAGGAATTCCTAGGGTAGTTTATATCCGAGAGATCTTAGAAATGCAGTTGAAGAGGTGTTATAAGAAGGGATGTCAAATATTTGTAGCCCATATGGAGGAAGCACCTAAGGATAATGTGCCAAATCTGGAGGATCACTTAGTCCTAAAATATTTTGAGGATGTTTTAAAGGAGATACCAGGACCACCCCCAAAGAGAGATATTAATTTCTCTATAAATTTGATGTCCGGAGCAGCTCTAGTATCAAAGAATCCCTACAAAATGAGTACACCAAAGCTGAAGGAACTACAAATGAAGCTTGAAGAACTTTTGAAGAAGGGGTATATATGACCAAGTGTGTAATGTTGGGGTGCCCCAATATTATTCATGAAGAATAAAGATGAGACACTGAGACTGTGCATCGATTTCAGACAATTGAACAAAGTGACTATAAAAAACAAGCATTGTCTGCCAAGGATTGATGATCTCTTTGATCAGTTAAAAGATGAAACGATATTCTCAAATATTGATCCAATGTTAGGATATCATCAAGTAAGGATCAGAGATGAAGACATTAACAAGAGCTCCTTCAGGAAAAGGTATGGTCATTGTGAGTTCACAGTGGTGTCATTTGGGTTATCAAATGCACCAGTTGTTTTCATGTGCTTAATGAATGGTGTTTTCCGGGAATATTTAGAAAAAAATTTCATTGTCTTTTTGGATGACATCATTGTATATTCCAAGTCAGAAGAAGAATTACATGAGCATCATTTGAGGATGGTGTTACAAGTGATAATAGAGCATCAATTGTATGCCAAATTGAGCAAGTGCTCATTTTATCAAAACCAAATTCACTATCTGGGGAATATCATATGAGAAGAAGGGATAGCAGTGGACCTCGAAAAGATTGATGCCATTAAAGGGTGGACATCATGTAAGAATGTGGCAGAAGTTAGATCCTTCATGGGTCTAGCTGGCTACTACCGAAGATTCATTACAGGGTTTTCAAGAATTGTTCACCCAGTGACTTCTTTGCAAGGTAAGGGGGTGAATTTTCCATGGACAACAAAATGTGAAAAGAGCTTGTAGCAATTGAAGCAGTTGTTAACCAATGATCCAATTATGAGGATTGCTGATCCGAATGAATATTTCATGGTTTGCACAGATGCATGCAAAGAAGGACTTGGTGGAGTCCTCAGTCAGAATGGGTTTGTGATATGTTTTGAATCCAAAACATTGAAAGAGCATGAAAGGCTCTATGCTACTCATGATTTGGAGTTGGAAGCCACAATGCACACCTTGAATAAGTGGAGGAAATACCTCATGGGAAAGAGGTTTGAGCTGAGGAAATACCATAATGGCCTCAAATATTTGTTTGATCAGCCAACTTTGAACGCTAGACAAAGCAGATGGTTGGAATTCCTCTGTGAGTATGACTTTGATATTAAGCACATCAAAGGAAAAGAGAACAAAGTGGCATATGCACTCAATAGGAGAGTGCATGAGCTTCATGCTACAACCATTAGAATGTATCAAACTAATATTTAAGGAATGATTTATGAGGCTGCAAAAGTAGATTTTCAATACATGGATTTGGTAACAAAATTACAAGGTAAAATGAAATAGAAAGTTGAAGATTATGAATTGGGAAATGATGGAATTATCTTGTACATGAACATAATTTATGTACCCAATTCTCATGAATTTAGGAGTACGATTTTGAAAGAGATGCATAACGTACCTTATGTTGGATACCCAGGATATCAGAAAACAATTGCAGCAACCAAGAGCCAATATTATTGGCCAGGCATGCAAAAGGAGATTGTTGAGTACATTGCTAAGTGTTTGGAGTGCAAAAGGTCATGGATGAGCATAGACACCCAACTAGGTTGTTGCAACCATTGCCCATTCCCGAGTGGAGATGGAAAGTGGTGACAATGGATTTCATTACCAAATTTTCCATAACAACCAAGTAACATGATGATATCATGGTGGTGGTGGACAAGCTTACCAAAGTTGCCCATTTCATTCCTATGAAGGTTACTCACAAGGAAACCAATGTTGTTGATATTTATATGAGGGAAGTAGAACGCTTGCATGGCATACCCAAGACAATTTTGTCTAACAGAGACCCAAAGTTTACCTCAAAGTTATGGAAGGAATTACTCAAAGGGTTCAGAACAAATTTGAACTTTAGCACAACTTATCATCCTGAGTCTGATGGGAAAACAGAAAGGGTGAACCAAATGATAGAGGATATGCTAAGGATGTACGTGATGGAAAAACCATCTAAATGGGAAGATTATATACACTTTGTAGAATTTTCCTACAACAATGGGTACCAAGCATCACTGAAGATGACCCCATTTGAGGCACTTTATGACAGAAAGTGCAACACACCAATAAGTTGGGACAACCCAGATTATTGAGTGTGTTGGAAATGGTTAAAGGCATTCAAGAAATATACATTAGATGATGAGACACACACACACAAGAACTTAAAAGAAAAGATGATGGAACAAAAAATACTGAATTGATTGAGCCCCTTGGTATAAAATTTGTAGAATAATTTTTGAATTGTGACCTCAAAATCCATAAAGCTAAGAAATGATAGGTTAGCCAAAGCATGGTATTCCTTCGTAGGGTGTGTGTAGGGGCGATAGAAATGTGTAAAAATAGGATCAAGAGGACCATTTTTTGGTGGGAGAAATGTGTTGCAAGATTCAATGACTACATAGGCATTTATGAGATTGAAGATGAAGGCTAAAGAGTAATGAGTCATAATTTAGTTATCTGCACACTTGTTCAGGACGAGCAAGGATTTGAGTGTGGGGAATATGTTGAGGAGGCCTTCTAGGCCATGTAAATGTCATCATACATTAACCTAAGTATAAGAATGTATAAGAGTACATGAAATAAAAGTATAAAGATAACATAACGAATGATTAGTTGGAGTGGGTACAACCGCTCCAACCATCCCTCTATTGTATAAATACCCATAAATATGGAATACAGACTCAAATGGATATTCTTCCCTAAATTATCTATTCTTTGTTGGGTTGTGTGTGTTCTTGATGTGCTTTACGATGTTGTTTCTCCTTGAATGCTTGACGTTATTCCCTATACTACAACATGGAAGTAGCGCTTCCATAGGAAATTAAAATATTTTATTGTCATCCTAAGATACTATGCAAATTGTTCATGACAATATTTAAACAAATTCTTGTAACATCATAGTCAAAATAAGCACCCAATTCTCTAGTTACTTAAATTTTGGATATGATAATTTCTTCAAGAGGACGATATTGAGTTGTTCTTCTATATATAAACTACTAGCTAACTTGACAATCACATTTTGAAGAATTAACTCGTCAACTATTGAGACATTGGCATGATGTATTTAAATTCAATTGTGAATTAGATAAGATCAAAGGTCAATTGAGCATGAGGGAGTAGGTTACTAATTCAACTATTGCAACTAATATCAAATGCCCAAGCAGATGGAACATATGCATAAATTTCATATGGTTGTGTACAATCATTTACTCATCAAATTAGATGAGTATGGTGCTACAGTAATAACCAAAAATCCAAATAGGTAAGAAATCAACTCTTCAAGTGTGCAATTGACTAGCCGAGAGAACGTCGACCTAGATAGGTAGGAAATCCAATTGACTAGAGAGGAAATTGGCCTAGTGAAGAAGAAATTGACCTATGTAAATGTGAATTCTCCTAGAAAATGAGAAATTGACCGAAGGAAATGTGAATTCACCGAAGAAATGATAAATCACCCAGAGTGAGAGTGAGATTGTAGATTATGTGGAAGAAATGAGCTTGTAGGAAAGATAGATTCACCCAACAACTAGAATTGAACCAAATTAGAAACTTCTACAGAGGTGAAACAACTTTAATATGAAAACCTTCAATCTCTGGGCCTAGAAATGCAACCTGTGGTGGTAGTAATAGAGTTGTTAAAATCTCTATTAGATGAAGAAAATAAGCAATGTAGTAAATCCACAAGTAAGGTTACATATCCCTCTCATTTGCACTTCCATTATTCTCCGGAAGCCATTAAAACTAGAGATAATAAACTAATATATAGAGAACAATCACATAGAAATATTAGATAAATTAAAGATATAGTGGAAACTGTATTTACCATGGAAACCCAAATGGGAAAACCAACTTCAAATGGATGCTCAATATATTTCAGCAATCTCTAGTACAATGTAGCTTATGCTCAACCTATCTTCCTAATCCCCTTGGCCAAAAGACCCTTTGAAAGTGAAACTATAAGAGGGAATATGGCGATTCGGGGTAATGGGAAGACCAACATCATAGATTTTCATTTCCCATTCCTCATCCTATTCTCTCCTATTCTATTTTTCTTTTTTCATTTATTAATTTTTTTCCCTCTATTTTGTCTTATTTAATTTTTTTATATTTGACTTGTTTTCCTTATTTTTTCTAACCTTCATAAATTACCGAATTGGATTATAGGTACTGATTAAAATCATTTGTTGGTTCAAATCCATTTCACATCACTCCTCACCATTGAGATACTTTTTGGTTTCCAAAATCTTAAAGGAAACCAATTTGGATCAATGTACCTCTTGTTTTCTTCTCTAGAACATGGTTCTAACTGTAGCTCCTAGCTATAGCTATGAATATGGCTCATGGATTTAGATACTGGTTCTAGCCCTAGCTACAACTCAGGCTTTAGTTGCTAGCTCACTTGTTCCTACAATGTAGAAGTTTTCTAACCGATTCTCATCTCTGAGAAATCTCCAGATCCAAACTTTTCAAACAACATCCATTTCCATTTCTCTCAATCTTGGAGATGGTCCATCTTGGTAGTCAATGAATCCAAGTAGAAAACTAGTCCATCTTGATCAGTGTGACCCTAGCACACTATTCCATCACATAGAAATTCCATAAGGGAACCGTGGTTTGCGTTCTCTTGCTAGGATTAGTTTATTCTCAGCACGGAAACAAGCCTATAGTGTCTACACTTTGTTAAAAGCATGTCATGGAGTTCTCAAGAACACCCCCAAGGTCATTAACCACTGTACACCAATATTTGGCACATCTCCAAGAAGATGTTATTCTAAAATATTGTAGATAGAAAGTGGAATGAGAATACCTTGGTGGTTGGCATCAACTCCTTGTCCTGTTCAATGGTGGTACATAGTTCTTGTGTTGTTGTGACTTCTTGGAAATATTATTCTCCTTGAGTTGGTGATGTAGGGAACTCTTTATCCTCTATACTATTCACTCTCCACACCCTTCTCTTGGTTGCGTGGTTCTTGGGGTTAAGCTCTGGATGAACGTATCAAAATTTCACCTCCCAATGTCCAGTTAACTTGTAGTGGTGGAATTTTTTTTTGTTATTGCTACATGGACTATCTGACATACTCTTCCTCTCCACGTGCCTCTGAGTTCACTATTGGATTGGGGAAGACTTCTTTCCATTCCCCTTTTGAAATCAATCTGTCTTGAAAAATATGGATTGTGTCTCCTAGCATGATGCTACTTGATTTCCTTTCTTCTCGTGGAATGAGAATGATTCTGAGTACCAAGAACTAGCAACATTATGGCCTCTCTTCTTGTAACAATGAAAAACAAGGGATGTCTTGTTTGATGTAGACCTCTTAGTCTTCTTCTCCATCTTTCTCTGGCTAATTGGATTGTCACTTCCTCTAAGTGTTAAAGCAGGTTGAGTATTTGAACTTTCTTCATCATTGTTCTTTTGCAATCCACCACAAGAAGGATGAGATGGTAGTGGGTTTCCACCTTCATGTACTACTGCTCTATATTCTAATGAGTAGGCCAACTTTTCATGTCTTTCACCTTCAAAAAATTGGTCTTCATGGTCATGATATTTTCCCCTCTTCCATCGAAACTTAGGCCTTTACACTTGACCCTATGTTTAGCTACAATGGGGCCTAAAATGCATTGTCTTCTCTTTCCCAACTATTTTCCATCAAGCCCATATACCTTAATAGTTTCGAGCCAATGACCTTGGTATGATTTTCAAATTCACCAAAAATTTGTTGAGAAACATCTAAGGAAGGAAAGATTACCAGAGTTGTCTCGGTCATGGTTCTAGATTTGGTAGTGGAAACAAAAAGTGGCCTTGTTTCTAAATGCTCTTGGATAGTTGATTGGAGCTTTTCCAAGTCCTCCTTCTTCTTTGAAAAATCTTGTTGTAGCCCAGTCTTCATCTGAGTGATCCTACCTTCTTGCCAACTATCCAATTGAATAACCTTCTCTCCCAAGTGTACATATTGAACTCTATGCTTGTCCCAATTTTCCATAACTGTAGTGAGGGAGTTTTAGCATTCATTAAATTACTTATTTATTAATGGTAAAAATATGACAAAGGTCTCAAATTTCATGTCCATCTTTGCTATCCTATAGTCCTACATATGGAGTTATTCATTCAAGTGTTTTTTCTCTTCTTGAAGTTGAACATTGGTTTCCCTTCAATCTTCCAACATCTCTCTACTTCCTTTACCCATGTTGAGGTGTACAATGTTATAGTAGTTTCCTGAGTGTCAATGATTCAACTTCTTTTATACCAATATGATTTATAAACAAGGGACTTATAGCCCACTTAACTCACCAACATGGATACTGTGCATAAATTTATTTATGATCTCTCTCTCTCTCTCTCTCTCTCTCAGTCTTGTATAGATATTTTAGTCTTTATAAGGCTCTGTCCTTGGGTGTAACCTACACACATCAAACTACTAACAACACATTAGAATTGAGGCCAATAAAACTCAAGACACTTCTCTTAATATGTCATTGAGTACTCTGTGTAACCTATTGTCCAGTCTGTTAGTTAAGTCTATGAGTTTTATCTTCTGTGCTCAATGCAATTCTAAGTGCAACTTCTATGTTCACCATTCTTCTAAAGGCATGTGAGGTTGGTTTTGTTTGTAGGGTTGGAAATGCCAAGGAGTTTTTTCTAGATTGGTTCATTGCTCTATTTGTGGATAGGTAGGACCAATGCTAGCCAAAAATTCCACTGCACTCCTTGTAATAGTTGTAGGGGTGCCTTCCTAAGATCACCCGTATAGTTCCAGCTCTAGAATCCAATTCTCTAGGGGTAACTAGCATGTTGCCGCAATTTAATCCAAAGATATTACTTTCCCTCACTTCAAGTCCATAATAATTATGTGAACTTAACATCACCCTTCAAGAAACAACCTTGAAGGATGTTGGAACGTTACCACAAATTTCTTACACGGTAGCTGATTTGTTTTCTAAATGAGTTGTACTCTACAAAATGAAAGAAAATGTTGATAGATCTCTTTTATTATTCATACCAACCTATCTGCAACAGGGTTTGACAATGCAAATCAACCTTTTGACATCAGATTACCATTGGAGAGAGTTTATGTCTCTAATTCTCGATAGTCAAGCTACTTTATGAAAATTTCAATCACCACCCTTCAGTAGAGGAAATAAGCTTGAAGAATAAACTCGTGAGCTCTTAGTGCTATTGAGAGGAAGCTTCTTGAGGTAGCCCTTCCATAGGCAATTAAATTATTTTCTCTCCACCCCAGTATACCATGGAACTTGTTCATGACAATATCTAAATTGGTTCATGTAATCTTAGAGTCCAAATGAGCATCTAATTCTCTATTTACTTAAATTTTGAATATGATAATTTCTTCAAGAGGATGAAAATGGGTTGTTATTTTGTATATAAACTACTCGGTAACTTGACCATCACATTTTGAAGCATTAGCTTGTCAACTATTGCGACACTGGCATGATGTATTTAAATTCAATTATGAACTAGACAAGAACATAGGTCAATTGAGGACAAGGGAGCAGGGAACTAGTTCAACACCTCAATTCACTCGCGACAACTAATATCCAATACCCAAGAAGCTGGAATGGATGCGTATGGTCGCTATACTACTGCATATGATCATCTACTCATCCAATTAGATGCACACGACCTTGAGCTAACAACCAACAATCCAAATAGGTAAGAAATCAACCCTTCAAATGTGAAATCAACCAACATAGTTAAGGTTGACCAAGACATGTAGGAAATCAAATCGATCAGAGAGGAAATCCACCTAGTAAGAAAGAATCGACCCAGGGAAGTGTGAATTCACCAAGGAAATGTTAAATTGGCCTAGGGAAATGTGATTTCGCCTAGGAAATGAGAAATAACTCAGAGGGAGAGTGAAATTGTAGACTACGAGGAAGATATGAGTCTATAGGAAACAAAAATTCAGCCAACAACTAGAATTGAACCAAATTAGATACTCCTATAGAGGTGAAACAACTATGAGATGACAAACTTCGATCCTTGGGCCTAGAAATGCATCCTACAATGGTAGTAATAGAGTTGTTATACTCTCTATTAGAAAGTGAAAATCAATAATGCAGTAGATCCAGAAGTAAGGTTATATATCTCTCTCATTTGCACTCCCACTATTCTCTGACATCCATTAAAACTAGAACTAATACATGAATACACATAGCATAATCACATAGAAATCTCAGAGCAATTCAAAACAAAATGGACACCATATTTACCTTGTAAACCCAAATGGAAAAACCATCTTTGAATGGATGAGTTATTTTAGCAATCTTTAGTACAATGTAGCCTATGCTCAATCTATCCTCTTCATCCCCTTGTCAAAAGACCATTTGAGAGTGAAACTATAAAAGGAAATAGGGAGAGTTGGGGTAATGGATGACATTTCATTTTACATTCCTTGGCCTTTTCTCTAATATTCTATTTTTTTTTTCATTAATTTATTCTTTTTCCTCTCTTTTGTCTTTTTTTTTCATTAGTTTGTCTAATTTTCATAAATTTCCCAGTTGGCTTGCAAGCATTGGCTTTACAGCCATTTGTTAGTTCAAATCCATTTGAGATCAAGTTTTGACCCAAAAAGAACCATTTAAGCCCTCAAATGAGTTCTCGAAGGTTCTAGACCCCTAATCACTAAAGCTAGACTTCACCTAAAATGGGCCCTACAAGCCAATAGCTCCAATTTTTCCACCTAAAAAGCTTCAAAATAGATAACAATTATATAATAATCTATTTCAAATCATATCTAGGAAAAGAGTTATGTTTTGAAGAAACCCTTTCTCCAAATCCACCTAAACACAAACCCTAGCACATGCCAACATGCTAAATGTGTACTCATGCTTATCAATATACCTCCCTAGTGGATAAGTATTGCTTCTAGGGAATCATCATTCCAAAAATGAAAGGTCAAATGAGAAAGATATATCCACACCAACACACCAACAATAGTAATGGCAGTGATGGCATTGGGAATCATCATTCCAAAAATGAAAGGTCAAATGATAAAGATACATATAAAAATGAAGGGTCAAATGAGAAAGATATATCCACACCAACAATGCTAATGGCACATTGACTTCGTGATCAAAGTTTAGGGTCCAATGATTCAGTGACATCCCTTGTGAACCAATGAAGTCCAGTCCACTTCGGATTATGAGAACCTCATCTTATTTAAGTTCAAATGGAAAAGTAACCCCAAAAAAACCGTCCACTAATCCATTGCCTTCGGCGTAGGACATATCCCATTGGATTATCCAACGAGGGCTCTTGGCTCTTTCTACAAGGGCTAGAGCTTTGAGGCCTGGTACGAACATATGTAATTTTACTTCCAGGATAGAAGTCGACAGATATTAACCATTATATATATAACTTTTTTAAATACTGAGAATCTTCTAAATCTTTCTCACTTATAAAACTAAAGTTAGAATGAATCTAAATTTATCATATGATTTCTAAACTTATTATTAAGTATAATCTTCACTGTATATTTAGTAGTAGTTAATTCATAATATGCAACCAGGCCCAAGATCATTGCTGATCCTTGGTCCTGTGTTCAAGCCAAGTTCTTCCCCGGTTGCCGAGGGCTTCCCATTTGTTCGAGCATGTCAAATTATAGATTTTTAAAAAAGCTAAAAAAAAAATGGGAAACCTGAGCTAATGGTGGGTGAATGCCAGGTTCGCTAGAGTGCTAGACGTACCTCTGTATTCTGTAATTCTAGCTCTATAAAATAATAATTGCCAAATTTCCAAACAGAGACCCAAAGAAACTGAAATTTCATATTCAAATTTCATAGATATGCCTGTACACAGAAACCTAAAGAACAATGCCAAATTTATTGACACTTTCAGTTTCTCTTCTAGATGGAAGGAAAATTATATTGACAGTTTCTCTGCCAGATGGAAGACTGAAGATACATAGACTTATATCATGGCATTAATATTGGAAGAATACGATCAAAGACATATATGATATACAGAGGGCTGCTCACTTAGCGAACGAAATAAAACCTAATTTCATGATCCGAATTCCCTGGCCTGCTTATTCCAGATCAGGTGGAGCATATCTTTAGAAGCGCTCCACCCTCGACACGGTGTAATATTTTATGTTGTTAACATATACACATTATAGTATATACTACCAGATGCTGCGTGCAACATGCTTGTCCAGCCCGGGGTTCGACCTTGCGGCATATACATAGACCTGGCAAGCAGCATAAGTACCCTAATTTGTGTACCAGCCTGTGAGCGCCTGCATGGCCTGGACCTGCATCTTGAGCGCCACGATGTAGTCCGTGACCTCTTCCAAGAAAACGGGCGTGTCCAGCCGGCGGCATCCCGGAATGAGCTCCCTGAGTGTCTGCAAACGAGAAGCCACCGAGCCTGTTTCTGAGCGGATGCTAGTCCCCGACCTGGACGCCACTCCGAACAGCCGCTTTATGGACTTCTTCCCGGAAAAGTTCGTTTTGCAGGGCCTGCTATTCTTGGCAGACGCCGATCTGGGGGAATTCACTCTGGATTTAACTACTGATCGTCGTTGGCAGCCGGATTTGTGGAGCCTGGAAAGGTATTTCCGGACGATGGCCCGACTCCACGCGGTTCGACCCCTCGCCGTCATGGCCAGTGACAGATCCGCAGCCAGTTTTACGGCTCGGCTTTGAGTTAAGCCGCTGGTCGCGCGTTCGATTCTCCCACGGCGCAGCATAGCAACTAACTGTCTTATATATTTCCATTGAAAACCGGCGCTCCATGCCGCTTGCTGCTCACCTCCAGATCGCCGTTCCATGGAAACTCAGCAAAATATAAAACTTCAACCACTAAAAAACACAAAAGCTTCTGCCAATTCTGTCGTCCCTGCGGAGTGGGAGACAGGGAGCGAGAGACGCAGAAATATGCTGGGCTTTTCCTGGGCTTTAAAGGCAGGGAGGAGATTTATGGGTTCAGGCAAGGCCTTAGACCTAGAAGCACGCGTGATCCTGTCAAGCACGTTCTACCATTCAAAAAGACGGTGAATCGTACGTTTGGATTACATGTAACATTAAATGAATTGTGACCTTATCCTGCACGTTAAAGATCGGATACAGATGCTGGGGTTCAATAAGTGCATGAGTGAGCATATGACTTTTTATGCCACCAAGATATTGCGACAATCATATATTTATTAAGGTTGCAGTGCATAAAACAGGTTTAAAGGGTACGCAATCCGACACATTTGAACTTAGTTTCGTTTAGGTGACTAGTTTAATAGGTATTTATTTGATAAATGTAAGTTTATTAGGTATATTCTAGAAAAGTGTGTTCTTGTGTTGATTTTAGGAAATATTTTGAAATAGTGGTAATTTTTGTTACCATCAAATTTAAAAGTTTACTAAAATAAATTAATTGTAATATAAGTGTTTGCTAAAATAAATTAATTTTGTAATATAAGAGTTTGCTAAAATAAATTAATTGTAATATAAAAATTAAATAAATTAATTGTAATATCAAAATTAAATAAATTAATTATAATATCAAAATTAAATAAGGGTGAATTTTTTTTGTCAATATATTAATTAACCATTAAAATTTTTCATAGATATTAGTTTTTATATCATACTATGATCAAATTATGGGGCACTCCAAAAATCCAAAATCATTTATTAAAAATTGATGCATTCTAAGGTAGAAGTAATGGAAATAGAAGTAATGGAAATAGAGGAAAACCATTCAATATTCAATTATGAACATATGAAAATGAAAGCAACTTTTCTAATCTATCACATTTTACATATGCAAAGTTAATTCATACAAAGAAGCAAATCATACATAAATAGGTGACTCATAGTAGTTAAAAACAATATTTTTTTGCATATTCATAAACAATAAAAAAATACTTATCTTTTTAAATTTTTTTCACAAATTCTCTATAAATTGAGATCATTTCGTCCAATTGCAAACACTCTATTGCATAGGCCATGCCTAAATCAAGATTATGAATCTACAAGGATGAAGAACCTATGGAAATGCTCTACATCTCTCACACTCAACTCAATTCCCAAATTACACACATACACATGGAACTAACACTTACACTTTGGATGATTTCATTCACAACACTCCCACTAACCATCATCTCTTCCCTCACAACTTGCACAACACTAGGAATGAATTCTCCTTCACTACACGATAATCCCTCAAATTATTTCCCTTTTCCTTAGATAATACTATGTACATTAGTGAGAGAATCTCTTCCATTGAGAATTGGGGACTTCAACATCAATAAAGGTTCCTTTCCTCACTACCCAATCAAGGCATCAACTTAATCATAGAATGCAAACACCTCAAGAATACTCAACAAATAACTCCCCTTAAAAAACCCCCTTTAATGACCCAACATCTTGGTTTAAAAAACCCCCTTTAATGACCCAACATCTTGGTTTAAATATGTATGGAAAAATGAGATCATGTACCTCATACAAGTTTTCATATCTCTTCTAAAGGACATATATTCTCAAGGTAGGAAAGTAATAAATAAACATGAATACAAGGTCAAGTCTTATGTTAAGCACCTTATATCCCCTTTCCTCCCCCTTTGGTGGACTCACACCCCCTTGTTCTTTTTTGGTCTTCCATGTTTTCAATTGGTTAATTAGATTTGTATTATATATTTAATGTAGATTCTTACAATTCTTTCCACATAGGTTCAAGTTCATATTCAATTAAACCTTATATATACATTTAGGTTTGGGGACAAACTGGGTTGTTACATCCCTTCCCCCGCTTAAATTCTACATCATCCTTAGTGCAATTCTTAGTGTATGTACACATTATACAAACAATATTTACAATGCACAATATTCAACCTTTATGTACCATATCAAATTCGAAGCCCTTAGATTTTCTTCAATATCCAAAATTTCAAAATAAATATGGATATGCTTCTGGCATTGCATCTTATAGCTCCCAGGTTGCTTCCTCAAGACCAAAGTTTTTCCATTGCACCTTTACTTGTCCTATAACCAAGTTCTAGAGCATTGTTACCTTCCTATCTAAGATGCATAGTGGTTATATCTAGAAGTCTCCTTTTGATTCCCATTGAATAAAAGCCTAATCAATAACATGGTCAAGATCATGAACATAGTTTTTCAATAAAGACACATGAAATACATTATGAGATTTTATTAAATGAGGCAATGAAAACCTATATGCAATAGGTCCTATCCTATTTAGGATTTAAAAAGGTCTAAAATAGTTGGCTTCCAACTTAGTATATGTTCCCAACTTTAAGGAAGTGTTCTTTAGTTTAACTTTCAGGAATACATGCTACATAATTTTGAATTTTTTTTTGTATTCTACCTTTATCTGCATAACTCTTTTACATGTCTCATCTAACCTTTAATTTTTTCTGAATCTTAATCTTATGCTCTTCGATATCCTTGAGTAAGTTTGGTCCAAGAATCACTATGTCTCTACAGTTAATTTAATCTTTGAAATAGTGAAGTATTTATTTTATTTTTCCTTTCCTGAGCTCTCATCATTCTTTCATTGTCTGCTTGAAAACTCTAAACTTTAAATTTCAAGATTCTTGTGGTTTCTTCCCATTCTAGAAGCTCATTTGGTTCCTTGTTCCCATTAGATTCTATTTTTCATTTCCCTAATTAACACTCAATGATTTGACTTCTTCTTCATGGTCAAAGGATCTTTTTCTTCCTTGATATTCCTTCTTCAATGATTTAAAAAAACTCATGTCTCTCCATTATACACAAAGTTCTTAATTCCCATAGTGACATTATTGTCCTACTCCCTCTAGAGGATCCACTGTACTATTCCTTAGAGATGGGAGATTCAAAATTATTCTCCTCTCCCATAGCTTTCTAATGACTATCTTCTCTTACTGGCTAAGATCTGAATCAAAAGTTGTATCACTCAAAGTTTCCTACATATTTTTACTTCTCCATGTCATCTCTTATATTTCCTGTTAACAAGTGACATGTAATATTTCTTGTAGCTAGGTCCTTATCATTATGACCTAAAGTTTTTCCAGTTCATTATTTTCCTATCCTTCTTTTTATTCGTCTCTCGTCTCTCTTTTCGATCTAGATTCATAGGTCAAATCTTGGCCATTTGCTGTAGGGATGTTCTCTATCCTCAAATATTTTCTCTGACTAATGTGAATGAGGCATCATTTGATCATCTTCCATTGATGGAATCTCAACCATTCATGACATCCATTCTTCTCTCTCTACCCAAGGTTCTTCCTCATACGTGAGAGGATTTGATCATTTATCCATTTAGTGGGAGAAATAGTGGTTGTTCATAACAATCTTATTCCTCCGCTCTGATCCCTTCTATAAAGCATTGAGAGTGATTTTGAGTAGTTCATTTTTATTTTGCAGAGGAAATCGAAACCATTCATAAAAAAGGGTCTTCCATCATGCATGATCCACCGTGAGACATTGATCTTGATTCTTGGATGAGATCTTAGTTTTTCATGGCATGGTTGGACTTTACCTTTCAAAATTTATCCTAACCATCATGAATGAATATGAGTTGTTGATCTAGATTATCAAACACAATCCTAACCATTTATGATATATACCATCCATTAAGGTACAATCACCTTAATCACAATGATCAACCATGGACTATCAATCTCATTTAGCAATTTAATCTAGACAAATTATGGCGAGATTCCAACAATTAGGGTACAATTACTTACATCACCATGATTAACTACAAGTTATTAATCTTAGTTCATGGTCATGATATTGACCATTTGCAACAAGTTTGGACCCCTCAACCCCTTACTCCTCAAAAAAACATAAGAGATCATCGAATGATGTTTTATCCTGGTGGGTGCAATCCTAGCTTTTCATGGAAAACACCTCCCAATAAGGTACATGATTATTAAATATTGCGAGGGATCCTAATCCATAGATCTTAAGCAAAAATTTAAATCTAGGACATATAGAGTAATGTACCCTTCATTAAGGAATGTAAGTGTTGAAAGAGATAGATTCTTCTCCACCATTGATCCAAATTTGTTGCCTCCATCAATTTTCCTCTCAAACCAAATAGGTTTCCACCAAATACCAATTATTCATTCCCTCCCACCCAATTTTGACATAATTCACCTTCAATTCTTGTATCCATGCTAAAAAACCATCATCCTTATGCTCATTTGTTTTAATAGTGATTCACCATGAGAATTCAATCCCTTGATCTAATAATTGAAGGATTGGACCAACAATTTTCTCAATTTTCTCATTAAAATTTTCTATCAAACACAAGTAGTAGGTAAATTGGATTGTTCCTCCAATAGTCAAATTTCTACCTTGACTTACTGGGAATGCAAACATGAATTCATCAATCTTGTTCTTACCATCATCTAGAAGGATCTATCATTACTATGGATTAGATGTAATACCATTCCTTTCCCCAAGGATGAAATTTCTCCAACTATTCACATCAATACTTTTGTCAAGCATTTCATGTGTAAATTGTAGTATCCTATCGTACAATCAAATCTTGTCCCATACAACTGCAATGTTAAAACAAAATATTTGATATCGTATTGTAATGTACCTAGCCACCTTTGTATTACCATCGAGGTGATGGAGTACTCCAAAAGAACATCCAACTTCCTACAATGCATTGTAAGGTAGAAGCAATGCAAATAGAGGAAAACAATTCAATTGTGAACATATGAAAATGAAAGAAAGTTTTCTAATGTATCCTATTCTACATATGCAGAGTTAATTCATACAAAACAATCAATCACCAAAGAATAGGTAACTCGTAATAGGTAAAAACAATATCTTTTGCACATTCATAATCAACAAAGAAGTGCTTATTTTTCTAAGAATTATTCACCAAATGGATGCAAACAAAAAAATTTCCATGCAATTGTAGGAAATTTATCTCAAAGTCCACCCTGGAGCTAGGGAAATGAATCCACAAGAGATAAATTACGATGACAAGGCTCTAAATTTTTGACACTCAACCTAATTCCCATATTACAATTATACAAAAGGAACTAACACTTACAGTTTGGACAATTTCAACCACAACATTCCCACTCAAACAACATATATTCCCCCATAACATGAAAGATACTAGAAATGGGATCCTTTTAGTTGCACCATAATCCCTCATGTTATTTCCCTTTCCCTCCTCCTACTTTGCAGACTAGCCAATGCATCTCTTTCACTAGGAATTTGGGACTTCATCATCAATAATGGTTTCTTCCCTCACAACCCTTACCCATAAGCTAGTCAAGACATCAACCTAATCATAGAGGAGTGTAAAAACCTTAAGAATAATGAATGAAGAACTTCCCCTCGAAACCCTCCTTCAATGACACAAGGTCTTGGTTTATATATGCATGGAAAAATGGGACTACGTGCCTCATAATAAGTCTTTATATCTCTTGTTAGGGACATCTATTCTCAAGGTGGGTAAGCAATAAATGAACATGATTACAAGGTCAAGACTTAGGTCTAGGTCCCCCAGACCCCTTAGATCCCTTTTCCTTATCTTCTCGTGGACTTATAAGCCCCTATTTCTTTTGGTTGTCCCCATTTGTAGCCGGTTAATGAGATTCTCATTATATTCTCAATATACATTCTTATAATTCTTTCCACATAGGGTTGAGATTATAGTCAATTCAACTTTACATATATATTCAAGTCTAAGGATAAACTAAGGTATTATCTAGTTCTGACACATGTTTGACAATAAATAATGACAAAACAAAGGTTATGATAATCAAATCCAAAAAGGTCACTTATGCTCATTTTGTGTATGAAAATAACAACTTAGAGGAAGTTAATTCATACAAATATCTTGGATTCAGATTTCATGACAAGCTTAACTAGAACTATAACATTGAAAAATGGATTAATGGAGGATGAAAAGCCTATTTTAGTCTTGAAAACAACTTTATATAAATGAACTTCTGGTATGAGAAAAAATAAACTTGGGAGATTCTAGTTTCTTCTGTTATCTTATATGTTTGTGAAGTATGGGGCTATAGTTTCTCTCGAGAATCATAAATTTAGAGGTGTTTATAATTTATAATATTAAAATTAAAAAAATACGCCATATCCTATCCTCCTCATAGGAACTAGTCTTTTCCCTATTGAGAGTATGTCTATGACTAGGTATCTAATGTACAATCACAAGACAAATAACATTAAATGCAAGAAGCTTCCTAATATTTCGTCAAACTCAAGTCAAAGTCACTTGTAGCTTAAGAGGGGTTGCATAAAGATGCTAAGGCTTGGTTGAACCATTGGAGAATATAGGATGATGGCACTCTATAGAATATCTATACCATTAAAAATACTATTACATCTAAATTTGAGGAGAAATTGTGATACTATAAAAAGGTAATTAACGTCTTATAGCTAGCTTAAAGAAGAAAATCAACATTACTAAGACAATAACTAACTCTCATGAAATCCATAGTGGAACAAGGTGTTGGGAAATCCTTAAAACACTATGGGATGAAATAATTTGTTATTTTTGTGATACAACTAAGTGTGGATAATAAAAAACACTTTGTCTTAGAACGTTGTGCTTGCTTATGCCCACATTAAATCTCAATTTCAATATATTTTTAATATTATTGACCTTCATAACCTCTTAACTCATCAAAACTATGAAAATTTAGAAAAGCTTCTCTTCAATATTTCCTAATCTAAAAATAAAATTTTAAAACAAACCAATTAATTACTTTTCATATTTCTTAAGATATCATCACATACCATAAACCAAAATTAATCTTAATAACAATAATCATCATAATATTCTTATTAATATGTAGGAAAATAAATTACAATGTGAAGAAGTATTCTTTTCATTTCTCTTAAAAAAAATAGAAAACAAAAATATATATTTAATTAATTAAATAAGAGCAACATAAAATGAGTTTAAAATATATAATTAATTAATTAAATAAGAGAAACATAAAATTAAATTAAGTAACTTAATATACTCTATATATTTATAAGTAAGATTTATTAAATATTAAAAAAGATTAAGCAAAATCAAAATACCAATTTTTAAACCACTAAAAAAATATATTTTTAATTTTTTACACTTTTATATATTATTTAATTACTATAATAATTTCTCACTTCTATACTAGGAAATAATTTAATTTGTTTAATTTAATTTTTCTTAAACATCATGCTATATTGTTACACACTTAAATTCAATATCATAAAATACTTTAATGTATTTACTATATTATAACTTTTCAATTATGTTATATTGTTACAATTAAATTCATTGTTTATAGTTTAGTATTTATCTTTATCAATTTTCATTAACAAGTGAATTAACTTCCCCCAAAAAACTTTCATTTTAAGAAAAAATAAACATCTAACAAAACCTTTACACTGTAGAAAATTTTTGAATATACTAAATATTAATTTAAACATTAACATGAAAAGGGGATCGTTGAAGGGAATCTGAAATGTGCACATCATAAAAGGAAGAATTTGTGGCATCTTCACCATCAAGACGGAACACTCAATAATGACTGGACTAAGAGTTCATTGATTGAATTATTGATGTGACCAATAAGTCTTTTTGGACTTGAATTGGTATATGTTTCAAGTTTGCAATAATTCTCAAGCTTCTTACCTACCATTCATGCAATGCTCATCATCCACGTATTCATGGAAGATTTATATTTATAGAACCAATAGACCAACATCGTTATTTCTCTCTCACAGAGCAACACCAGGATCTCATACTTCCCTGGTGGCCACTTGTGTCTCTCTCATAGGGCACCATGATCTCATTCTCGGTGATAAGCTGCAACTCCGGCTATGTATCCCTGTGGATAAATTGGAGGCAGCGGGCAATGCTGATTTCTGATCTCGTTAAGGGTTCTTACTTTTGGTTATATAATTAAACCTTGCTTCCCTTATATGTTTATTAAGGGTCCCTTCATAATGTAAAGATGCATGGTCAAGCTACATGAAGAGTTGTCTTATTATGAAGCTTGAAGCACTAGATAGTTGACTATGTATTTATTTTCTCTTGCGCCTTTTAAAACAAAGAAAATTACTCTTGCGCTATTTGAAAAATGCTGACGTATGATTGATTATGTATTTATATTCTTTTGCACTTTGGAATAAAATTATTGATTTTCCTTGCGCCTCGAACTTAATGTGATTGGATTTTTTGTGCAACTGACTAAAAGTAATGATTACTCTTACGCCTGTAATTATGTTGACCTATGATTGTCTAGAAATTAAATTACTCTTGCACATTTATACAAGGTTGATTTAAGATTGTTTTAGTAATCAATCTACTCTTGCACCACTAAAATGTTAATGAATAAATGATTGAGCGATTGATTTCCCTTGCACCATGGATTATGTTAATGATTAAGTAATTAGATTGCTTTGCACTATGGACTAATGCACAAATGATTACATTTTTAGATTAGTCGCACGCTTTGTAGTAATATCGATGTATAACTTCCTAAGTGATTAGATTGATTACACACATTGAATGATGTTGATTATGTTAATTTGGTAATTAGATCACGTGCACCTCGAAATTAATGTTGATTTATTGTTGAAATAAGTAATGGATTAACCGCGCGCCTTGAAATAAATAGATGTTTTCTTTTGCACCTTGAAAATAAAATAAAGTTGATTACATTTGTGCCTTAACTTATGTTGTTATATGATTGATTTAGTAATTAAATTCTCTTGTGCCATGAACAATAATGATGTTAATTGATTTAGCTAGTTGGTTTTCGACTTGATTGTGTTAGTGGGATGTAGACACCTCCTTGTTCCTCAGAACAATTACCAACCCTCAGATCTTTAGTGGTCAAAATCAATCGGATGAATCCCGGGCTTGAGTGTTTCTTATGTGTCCTGGAGGTCCTAACCTTCCAGGGTAGGTTGGGAGGGTAGTCATTTTAATATTCAGTATCTGGTCGATCATTGTTTATAGATTGCTTCAGTTGATTGTCATGGTTGAACTGCATCACTATTTATGTTTATGTGTTGGTAAGGTGTCGCTATCATTTATGTTGATGCATTGGTTGCATCGTTAGTGATTACAATGATGAATTGCTTGTAATGATTTTGATTATGACGTGGTTTGATTATGCACTGCTGTGAATTATGTGTAGACGTTAATTCCCTAATGCTTAAAAAAAAAAAATTACCTTTTATGCTTCACTTTCCTAGCCGTAATGGAGGGGTTGTTACATATGGTATCAGAGCGGGTTCAACCCCACAAATTGGGATCATTACGCCTTCCATTGTATTAAACATTTGATTAATAATTTTTCGCTAATTAAATTGACTTGTGTCCCTGCAAATAATCATGGTTAGAGGACGTCGTGGAGGCAGACGATGTGGTGCTAGGGGAGGAGGTGCAACACCTCCAGTAGCATCCACGCCAGAGGGGTCTAACCCCCAAGGAGAATAGAAAGTCATTGGACATGAGAATATTTTTGTGGGGTATGTGTTTGGGTTGATGAGCTCCTTTCAAAGGATGTCAGAGGCCTTGATTAACAGACTAGATAAAGATGAGGCCAGGGTGATTATACTCCCTGAGGGTCCACAACGCGCCCCATCTAGTACTGGTAGAGTTCATAGAGAACTCGAGAAGGTTAATTTTCTTGAGTTCATGGGTTCCATGGATGACGCAACCGCTGAGGCATGGTCGGAGAAAATGGCGATGTGCTTCGCACTTTGCGACTACACCTCGAACATGAAAGTCTACATGGGGGTATTTTAGTTGTAGGGGAGAATCCTTCTATGGTGGAAGACACTCCTACCACAATTGAACATGGCCGTTGAAGATGTGTCATGGGAATTTTTCGAAGAGCGATTATGGGAGAGATATTTTTCAAAGGAATTCATTGAGCGTCAACTCAATGAGTTCAATGCCTTACAGTAGGGTGGTTTTACGGTGCCCGAGTATGAGGCCGGATTCATGGAGCTTCTTAGGTATGCTCCACATATGAACACCGAGAAGCTCAAGGTCCACAAGTTTGTGTTCGACCTTAACGTCAACATTTGTGCAAAGGTGAGGATAATAATGACTCAGACATTGCACGATACAGTCCAGAAGGCCCTCATAATTGAGGAAGAGTTGATTAGTAGGGGTCGGTGAAGGATTCCTATGAGACCGATGGGACATGCGACATCTGGAATGCAACAACATCAGAATCCAGCTAGACATCCACCAAGGTATCAAGATACTTTGAGAGGATCCACGTTCATGACACCATGGTGATTGAATCCTCACCAGAGGAATCCTTATAGAGGACCACAACATCAACAAAAAATTCTACCACAACAAAAACAGTTTCGTCTTGTTCAGCAGAATAGACCAGGATTTCAGGCTGGTAAGCCTGCATCTTCTACTTCAGGGACCAAGAGTACTGGGTCGAAGATCGGATGCTGGATATGTGGAGAGCCACATTACCAGCGAGACTGTCTAGTTGAGAGGGCCAGAGAAGCCAAATTAGACGAACACACTACAGTTTGATATTTGGGCAAGGCCCACAAGATTTATGTAGCGGTGAATAATCGTCCGGCCAAGCACCAGTCCAATATGTTCGAGACGTTAGGTACCATTGTAGACCAAACCCTTAATGTTTTGATATATCTCGGTTCTACAAAGAGCTTTATTTCTGGTGTCGCACTAAAAATAATTAAGGTAAAAGAAGTTGAATAGGACGAGTTTAGATATGTGGAAATGGCTTCGGGTGCCAAGAAGAAGGTGGGAGGAAAGGTTACAGACTGTAGCCTTAAATTGAGAGATTTTGTAATGAATTCCAACATGTACGTCACGATCTTAGGATCTTATGGCATCGCGATTGGTATGGACTAGTTGGAATCGCATGATGCGATAATCAACTATAATATGAAGCGGTTGAGTTTGACTGATGATGAGGGACATAGACGAGTGATTGTAGGAATAAACCAATGAGTTTCCTTAAGGTTCATTTCTTCCCTACAACTACCAAAGAGCATGCACAAATGATGAAAGTTATATGCAATCTTAGCCTTGAACGACAAGGGCATGGTAGAAGGATTAGAAAACCTTCTGGTAGTGTGAGAATATGCGGATGTGTTCCTAGAAGAGTTGCCAAGTTTTCCACCTGAAATAGAGCTAGAATTTACCATCGACCTAAAACATGGAACTGAATCGATAGAAAGAACGCCTTATCGGATGTCAACGCCTGAGTTATAGAAGTTGAAAATGCAACTAAAGGAGTTGTTGGACTTGAGACTTATATGTCCAAGTGTGTCACCTTGGGGTGAACATGTTATTTTCATAAGAAAGAAGGATTGGTCGTGGAGACTCTGCATCAATTATCGTCAATTGAATAAGGAAGTAATCAAGAACCAATATTCGTTACCAAGAATAGACTATTTGTTTGATCCAATGAAGGGTGCGGTGGTGTTTTCAAAGATTGAATTGAGATCAGGATATCACCAGTTATGAATCAAGGAGGAGGACATTCCTAATACTACATTCAAGACGAGGTTTAGACATTACAAGTTTATCATTTTACCATTTGGACTGACAAACGCCCCATGGGTATCCATGAGCTTGATGAATGGGGTGTTCCGTGAATACTTGGACAAGTTTGTTCAAGTATTCATTGACGACATATTGATATATTCTTGGACGATGGAAGAACGTGACGAACATTTGCGCTTGGTACTACAATGTTTACGAGAAAAAAAATTATACAGGAAATTGTCGAAATGCTCTTTTTATCAATCGAGGATTCATTATTTAGGGAATGTTATCTCCGACAAAGGCATCACTGTGGATTCAACAAATGTAGAGGTTATTATGGAATGGCCTGTGCCAAAAAATGTACTAAAAGTATGTAGCTTTATGGGTTTAGCAGAATATTATCGAAGGTTTGTCAAAGGTTTATCGAAGATAGCAAATCCGATCATAGAATTGTAGAAGAAAAACAAGAAGTTTGTATGGATCGAGAAATGCGAGGAAGCATTTCGAAGGCTCAAGGAGACTTTGACGATAATGCCAATACTAAAAGTCCCCAACATGAATGAGGAATTCTTGGTATGCACAGATGCATCCAAGAAAGTCTTAGGCAGATTCTTGATGCAAGACAGTCGAGTGATCGCTTACATCTCAAGGAAATTAAGAAGGCATGAGGAGAGCTACGCGACACATGATTTGGAGTTATTGAACATTGTGTATGCCTTGAGTGTGTGGAGACACTACATGATTGGACAAAAGTTTGAACTAAAAACCGACCACTCTGGGTTGCCACACATTTTTACGCAAAGTGACTTGAACGCGTGACAAAGGCATTGGCTATAATTGCTTAGTGAATATGATTATGAGATTACTTACATAAAAGGACTAGTGAATAGGGTGGCATATGCATTGAGTCAGAGACCACGCATATTTTCGGTGATACCTCTTCAGACAAATCTTCAAGAAAATATTCTAACTATACAATTTGACGATGACTGGTATAAAGAGGTTAAGGAAAATAATGAACAAGACACCATGTTGGTACCAAAATTTGAAGGATATACTTTGGACAATGATGGATTGATGAGGAATAATAACCAGATTTACGTACTGCCTAATGATGAATTGAGAAATTTGATCTTAAGAGAAGCCCATAGAGAAGTGTACATGGCTCATCCAGGAGTCATAAAGATGAGGGCATACCTTAAGCTCTTATTCTTCTGGAAAGGAATGATGATGGACATAGTTAACTACATGGTGAACATAGAGGTCCGAAAGGATTTCTACAACCACATGCTATTCTGGAATCGAAATGGGAAGTCATTTAGATGGACTTTATTGTGGGATTTCCACTGACAACAAGGAGGCACGACTCGATTTTCGTGGTAGTTGACAAACTAATGAAGACTACACATTTTATTCATGTGTGTATGACATATCAGGCGTCAAACATAGCTAGATTTTTTATCAGCAAGATTGTGAGATTGCATGGTGTGCCTAAAAGGATCATATCCGATCGAGGATCGGTGTTTACAAGATGATTTTGGACTATTTTTCAAGAGGCCTTGGGAACCCAACTTAACTTTAGTACAACATATCACCCAATGACAGACAGGAAGACATAAAGAACAAACCAAATCTTGGAAGATATGTTGCGTATGTACATGATGGACCAAAAAAAGCATTGGGAAGAGTTCATGTCACTGGTATAGTTTTTGTACAACAACAACTATCAAAGCACCATTAAGATGGCACCATTTGAGTTTCTTTACGGGAGACCGTGTTAGATTCCTTTGAGATGGGATTGAACTGAGGATAGGGTCCTAGTAGGACCATAAGCGATCCAAGAAATGGAAGAACAATTGCAAATGATAAGAGTAAGGATTAAATAAGCCCAAGATCGACATAAAAGTTATGCCGATGCGCGTCACGTTGATCGTAATTATGAAGTTGGCGATCGAGTTTTCTTGTGGGTGAAACTGCACAAGAGTTCGATGAAGTTTGGAAGGGGTGATAAAATATCTCCTAGGTTTATGGGACCCTTCGAAGTTGTGGAAAGGAAGGAGCTTGTGGCCTATTGACTAGCCTTGCCTGATTCTTTGAGGCGTATGGATGATGTTTTTCATGTATCTGTTTTGAGACATTATGTTAGTGATCCTACACATGTGATTGAAATGAGTTCCTTACATGTGTCAGACGAGGGTGCACTCGCGGTGGAGCCAATCCACATTCTGGACCATCGCATTCGATAGCTACGACGTCGAACAGTCGATCAGGTTAAGGTCCAATGGGACATTGTAGTACACACTCAACTACCTGGGAGGATGCATATGATATGTGCTAGGCGTTCCCACATTTATTTGATAGTTAGACATATAGATCTTGTCAGATGCTTTATTTACTGCATTTTATATACTGTACAACTTCAAGACAAAGCTTAAAACAATAGGGGGTGTATGTAACATCCCGATCTTGCGAGCACATGTTATTGACTATTCTTTGAGGACACTTGCATGCAAGTGATCCCATTTTAGAATATGGTTGTTGGTTTTTCTTATGGATTCTTATGATGATGTTGATTGAGTATGATTTATGTTGCTTGGATATCTATGTATTGACAAATGCTATTGATGAGTTTCCCCTGAGTGTGTTGGACACTTGACATATTGAGGATGTTGATGGCATCAATGGACCTCCTTGGACTCTAAATTGAGCCAGGGAGAAGATTGTATTGGTTTGAGTATTTCATTTATGCATATGTGATATATGATCGAGTATATTATGATGTTGTTTATGGATCATTGACAATGTTTTGTTGATGGATGCAGGTTGACGATTTCTTGCTAATATGAATCACATAAGGAGTAAAGGGGCCATGCATAGAAACCAAATATTGAGGGAGAGGTGTGGCAACATCCCTGACACAACCTACTAGCACTCCTGTCGTGGCTCGAATTGTAGGTTAATGATTACCTAGTTCGAGAGATCCACGATGCCATTGGGGAAGAATGAGACAGTCTCTCACAAAGATTCTAAGGGGCGTGCAATAAGGCAGGGTCCTTATTCCTTAGAATCCCTTATTCTCTCACAAGGTCGTCTGAATGGAGTATTGACTCCAAGGGTTGGACAACTACCAAAACCAGTCAAAGGAGAGTGGCACCCTTGGAGCACTGAGTGCATATTGAAGGGCACGTCGCATAATTAAAATTTGAATAAAAGGCGAGTGACACGCTTGGAGCACGGAGTGTGTCTTGAAGGCCACATCATGTAAATAAAATTTGAGCCAATGAACCTAGGTGGCAAAAAAAGAAACCTTGAGCAAAATTTTTACATCTTGTAGAATCTTTAAACATTGTTGGATTTAATTAATTAATTAAGGATTGGAATTGTTAATTTTAAACCCCCAAATAAAAGTCTAAGACTATTTGAATTTAATCCCAAGTCTAAAGCTTGGTGAGATTACTAAAACTAAATTACAATTTAGATAAAATAGGAAAAATGGTAAACCAATTTAAGAGATTAAGAGAGATGAAATAAAACTAAATAATTAATACAACACACATGTGTGCAGAAAATACCAAATTAGAATTTAAAATAAGAAAGTAATACAGAATAAAAGAATGCATAAGCATATAAATGTATCTAGACTATAGTTAACACTAGTCTAACTAGAGAACAATCCTATTTTAACTCAACTTAGTTTTAGAAAGGTGTTAGTCATTAATTGGAAATAAAGGGACAACTAGGAGTGATTTTAGGAGCACCTTTAGGATGGGTGAGGAAAATTGAATTTTAATTAAAATAAATAGTGGATTTACCTGTGCAACTAAAGGAAAGGGTGACAAGTGTATGGGGGGGATAATTCGTAATTAATTATTTAAAAAAATGAATTAAATGTGCAATTGGCAAGGTTTCTCTAAGGAAATTCTATGAAACAAATGGCTCAGATGAGTGATGGATCACACTGGTTATGAGTAATGTTATGTTGCAAAAATTTTGACTGGTTTTTCTTGTGAGAGTTGGGATACCCAGCTTGAGAGAGAGTGGTGGATTTACCTTGCGAGGCAAGCTGGGAGCTAGAGGATTCTAGTTGTGTTTGTGCTTGGCCCCTTTGCGGCTCTAAGGGCTAAGGGGGAATAAGCATACCCCTAAAATTGGTTGGGAGGTACCCGTGAAGTCCTTGGATTGGAAAACTAAGGAGGGAGGTGCAAGTTCAAGTGAAGTTCTTCAGCAATATCAATCCTCGTCAACGCCAGATTATTGGTTACAGTACTCCATCATGTATTGATATTTTAAAGGTTTTATGAATATTGATGTTAATCCATGCTGAGGAAAATATGAATATTATGGAATGTGTGTCAAAATTTTATTTAAGATTTGCTGCAGATCTAAACCCCTCTTGTCATTACTAAAAATTGTCATACGTTTGGAGTCTTGAATATTATTCCTTCTTGGTCATACCTTTAGTTAGAATGGTTAGCGAGAACAATCTAGAGGAATATTTGATCCTCGGTTTTACATATTCTTAACCTTTGTGATTCCTTTTTCCGTCAACGAATTTTACCAAGGAGTTACCTCTATGTTTTGCAAGCTTAATCCCCTGTGTTGCACATTAATTATTTGCATTCTTACAAGGTAAAACCTCTGTGTTTTACAAGTAAATTCTCTGCGTCTTTTCTTGAGGAATTCTCCCGGCATTGGTGCATTCACACAACTCCTTTCATCTTGAATTTTATGAGTTTTGTTTTAAATCTAGTTTGTGTTTTGTTTCCTTGTACGAATCGCCCAACATTGGTAATCTTTGTGTTGATGTGGAGATTAAAAACCCTACTTTTTTATTTACTTGCTCAATGAATTTACATAATATCTCTGCGTTTTTTGAGGAGTCATAAGCTCTGCACCTTCATTCACTTGTGTAGCGAATTTACATTTTATCTCTACGTTTTTCTTATCACTGTTGTTTCCCAACGAAATTATAATCTCCCTCACATTTAGCATAATTTCTCTGCATTTTTGGGGAGTCATAAACACTGCATATTAATTCTCAATTGTGAGACTGACCTTTGAGATGTTAGAGTAGATGTAGAGTTACAACACTCAACTCCGAGTCATAAAAACAATATTGTAGTGATATTTGCAACATTGAGAGTTGAAACAACAACCAAAATTGTAGTAGCTACACTTGAATAGGGATTGCAACTCTCATGTTGTGAAGGTACCTGTGCAACTTTCTTCCCATATGCCACTATTAGCATAAAAGGCGATAATCTCTTGAAAATACATACGAATAAGTATTGAAATGGTATCATGGGTATGATTGTACCTTGACAAAAAAATGCATCATTGTGGATGAAAAGGTTATTAATATGGAAATGGAAATGGGAAAAGGGTGTACAAAAAGTATTGGATGGGTGCTACAACGATGTCATTTTGAGCACCTATCACCTTGCTATATTGCACTTCTTACATAATTTTTTGAATTAATTTTTGTAGAATTATCCACTATTATCCATCATTAACACCTTAATTATATTCTCTATCTTATTTTCCACAAGAGCCTTGAACTCTTTGAATTTTTCAAAGAATTCAAATTTCTTCCCAAGGAAATAAATCCATGTATTCCTCAAGAATTCATCTATAAATGATACATAGTACACAATTTTACCTAGTGATGGAACCAACACAGGTCCAAACACATTACTATGCACCAACTATAAAATTCCCTCTTCCCTCATAGCACTAGAGGAGAATATTACATGATTATACTTCCCATATAAGCAATGTTCACATAAATCAAAATCTAGAGAGAAGTTGTCCATATGTTCAACCATACCTTTACCATGTAGTTCTCAAAGGACCTTCTCTTTGATATACCCCATTCTTTGATGCCACATCATATTCTTTTCTCCAGAGGCTGTAGGATTTTTTCCTTCTTTGGCTCCAATCTCAAGAATAATGGAACTATTGCACTCATAACTAATAGTGCTTCCCTACATCTTATACAGATTTTCAAACCAAACTCCCTTCAACAAAACAATTTCTCCTCGAACCATCCTACATGTTCCCTTTTCAAACATTGTTTTTACACTTGCATCATCCATTTTTCTTATAGAAATCAAATTTATAGCCAATCTTGGGATGTGCAGAACATCAGGTAGTGTTTTAATCCTTCTATCCATGATATTCAATTTAACCTTTCCCCATTCTATGATTTTGGTTGTTGAGCCATCACATAGGATACCATCACCTTCATTATACCTTTCATACTCACAAAACCACTCTCTATGAGGATTCATACGACATCATGCCTTGGAGTCGACCATCTATGCCTCATGATATACATGTGTTCTTGAAGAAGTCAAGTACACATATCATCCTTTATTTGTGGAGGTTTTTTCTTCTGTATAAAGGGAACCAATAGATCCATTCCCTCTCTCAATGCTTTTATATCTACATTGTTTCTTGTAGTGCCCTTCTTTTCCACATCTCCAACATACCTTTACAAATTTTCTGGAAGATTTAGATCTTCCTCTAGATTTAGATCTCCCACTTGAGGACTTATATATATATCCTCGTAGCATCCTCTTGCAAATAAGGAATATGTGCTCTTGATTTCCATTTTTTCCTCCTCATTTCCTCCAAAAACAAGGATGAGACCACATCATAAAAAATTAAAGTAGTTGCATCACTACTGATGGACACAACCAGACTATCCCATGAGTCTGGAAAAGAGAAAAATAAATTGATACACTTGTCTTCATTGTAAATATTAATATCAACAAATAATAGTTGACTTACTACAATATTGAAAGCATTCAAATTCTCTATTACTGAGTCTCCATCTTTCATCCTCAGGTTGCACAACTTATTATGTAGGAACAATTTGTTTAGAATGGAATTATACTGATACAAAACCCATAATTTATATTGATACTAGGGACTTATACTGATACTAAATTTGAGAGACACAACTGAATATTTCTATTCTCCTTTCGATCCAATTTTTCCCAGTCTTTTGTTGACATTCCTGTAGGTGCAGTACCTGGATCCACGGTGATTCATTGATATTTTACCACTATTATATCTTCCATATTGATCTTCCCCAAATAAAAAATATGAACATTAGATTTCTCGATCTTTATTTTTGAATTACTCACCATTTCTTTTCACCTGAAGAATTGATATCGTAGAGTTCCCACTGTAACAAGGTTTATCAAAGGCCCGAGCCAAACCCATGACCACAAAGGAATCCTCCTAAAGTCAATAATTTCTATGATACCAAATGTATATTTTAACCTTGACATACAATTAATTATTTCATATAGATTCTTAATAAAAACAAAAAACATACAATGGTACACACACATTACATAGATATTTTACCCTAGAAGCAAAAACCATGAAAACCAACAACCTGTTTAGAGCCACAACTCTAATTCTTTATTCATCATCGTCTTCATTGTTTACATTAAAATATATATTATCTTGTGGAATCTAAAACCATTAATCCATTGAACCATATTATTCAACAACCCTAATTCCTTAACTGAAATTAGAAAACCATTGAAAAAAATCATGTGACGAAAAACTGCTAAAAACGGATGTAAAAAATTACAAAAAAAAATCGGGGGCTCCTCCCCCTCTGTAATCCCCCTCAATAACCCAACAAAATGTAGGAACTACATTTGGTCGTGCAAAGAGTATAACACATACCCAACAGATATTGTGAGAAATATTTTGAAATTGTGATCTAATTTGGGTATATGCAAGCCATTCTAAGAGAAATTGTTTTCCATCTTCAACCCTCTTAGTGTCACAAAGATGATATATTATTTCTCTAATGAAATTTTTGGAATTGCAAATTCACAATATCACTATGCAGCTCATGGGAATTTTTTCTTATTTTTGCAATGTTGATTTTCGTCTTTATGTTAGTCAAAATAAAGAGAAACTTTTGATCTTCTAGATCAACATTGATCACCTCCTTGTAGTATCTTAATTTTCTTTCATCTTATGATTCTTTATCACACCACAATTTATCCTTAAATTTATATGTAATAATATTTTTAATGTTATAGTTACTATACAAATGGCCTTTTCCTTTATTCCTCGATGATTTAGCTAAGAATTGGCATCTTTATGTCTTTCTCGCTTGAGTTACAAGTTGTTTTGGTTGGAGTTTGAAACAAATTTTGGAAGCCTCTTGTCTCCCATGTCATAGCCATGCTCTCAATGGGGAAAATTCTTGATTTTATGAGGTGCATATGATAGGGTGTATTGCTTTTAATTTAGAGGATATAGATTATAAAATTCTTTTGTATATTCTCTATCTTTCTTCAATACTATTCAGAGATACTGCATCCGAAAATTCACATCAATAAAAGATAAAAAAAAGTGATGAGAATCTCAAAAAGGAGTTTTTTCTTATCCCATAGCCAAAGGTCCAATGATATTCATTTTTTTTCAAGCCCGTAATAGTCTTTTCACCCACAGGATCTTCACCTTGCAAACCAATATCTTATAATGTTCATTCATAAAGGGGAGTTTTTAAATTATGAAAAATAAAGTCAATATATTGTAGGCATTTCTCGAGTGGGGGATGTGGGTATGAGAGGGTATTAAAAGGGGTATCTGGTAAAGTTAATGGATATCTAGTAAAACACGTTCTATTATAACTATTAAAAGGATGTACTATGGGGGGGTTGAATAAAAGGATTGTTTGAGGTATTTATCAATATCTAGTGAAATTAAAGGTATTGTTTAATATCCCATGAATGCATGTTCTATGTCACAAATTCAGTAAGTAGAGACCCATGTTTCCACCCTCCATTTATCATTTTCTCAATGCTATATTTCTAATTGAGTTTATGATAAATATTGATTCTAAAATATTTGTATGAAGGAACTTCTTCCAAGATAATATTGTCATATACTAAAGTATCATAAGTGATTTTTTTGTATTTAATTATCATAACCTTGATTTTGTAAATGCTAACAATCATACCCATACTAGACAAGAAATCCATGAGGATTTTTAGTTTATTTCTTAGATCATAGGGAATCCTCACCATAAGAATAATATCATCGGCATAAAGGAGAAGGATGATAACTATGCCAATGATATTTAGGCCAACACAACTTGCTTCTTCCAAATAATCTTCTAAATTGTCAATGTATATGCCAAAAAGGTTAGGGGACAAGGAACAACTTTTCTTGACTCCTATATTATGGTCTATTTCTTCGAACTAGTCCTCAATGGTCCTAAAATTGGAAATAATGTTATTGTGAAACGTTACCTCAATAGCTCTCAACTCGAAAGGAACTATTAGCTCCTTTAACATATGAAAAATGTTAGTCTTGGGCACAATGTTAAAGGATTTTATAAAGTCAACAAAACAACAAAGGATATTGATTTTATTAATGCAAAAATCCTCTGCAATGATCCTAAGTGTAACAAGGTGGTACATAGTTGAATGATATCCCCTTAATCTGGCTTGCACTTTATTTCTTTTTCTATGGATTTCTATCCATATGTTGATCTTATTTTCCAAAATAATTACATATAGTTTGGATAAAATGAGGCTAATCAAATGGTCCTATAATTAAATAGATTTATTTGATCCCCTCTTTTAAAAATAGATACAATGAGACTTTGAGTCCTGGTCTTAAGGAAGACCTTCTTGACTGCTAAATTAAAGAACAAATTTAAGGGAATGTTGTTTCCATATAATAGTAGTCATCCAAAAACAAATTAACTTTGTTTTTCTAAGTTCCGATAAAAACTATTTAGTAGTTATTTTGAAATATAATTTTATTGATTTTTAGTGGCTCAATTCTATATTTTTATTATTCATATTCATAAAATTAAACTAAATAATTTATACAGGTGCTTTCTTTAGCATATTTAAAGTGGGTTGGTTGGTTCATTTAATACACTTTTAAGGTGTTTTTTTTGGAGGTAGAAGTTATGAGACCCAATACAGTTACTAGTATTTGAAATCTACAAGAAATCATTATGATCTAAGTTGCCACTCTCAAATAACTAGTATTTTCATTCTACAAGCATATTTCATGTTCTAATATGCCACTCTCAAATATTTCTAGATGGCTTTGATGAAATTGAATCATTCATAGAGTTAATAGATAAAAAATTAACACCTTAAAACGTAACTTAGTGCGAAAATAGATTGTTTTCACTATGTGATTGAATCGTGGTACTCTAAAATCCTCAAATGCATGTAATTGCTTATTTACAAGTGCAGAGTAATCCTAAAGGTGACATCATAATTACAGGATAATAGTAAACATTTCTTTTAGGAATTTGTTAGATCCCTTTACAATCTCTTTACAATCACTTTAAATGAGATAATTCAACATGAGGTGCATCTCTTGGAACCTAAATTTTTGAAGAATTATTTTAGTGTGGTGAGGAAAGTTGAAAGTAAAAATATGACTACTATAAGGGTGGCCACTAAAAAATATAGAGAGAACCATGTTCCCTCTTTTAACCCCACTCAACCCACAAGGTTTACATCTTAGCAAATGGATGAAGGAAGAGAAAATGGACTATGTTTCAATTTTAATAGAAAGTATAGTAATGGGCATAAGTGTGTTGAGAGGAAAAATATTTGACATATATTATGAAGAGGAATAAGTTCAAGAACTGAAATTGTCTCAAGATGTATAACTACAAGAGTATACACCAACCATATATTGTCATGCATTGGTTGGAATAAAAAATCAAACTCTCAAGATAAAAGGGTACACATAAAAGAAAAAGGTAATGTTGTTGATTGATCTGGGCACTAACCATAGCTTCACTAATTGAAATTAGCCAATCTTCTCAATTTTTTTTATACATCTAGCACTAGATTTTCATGTATTGATTATAGATAGATTTACCATAAATTGTTCATGTAGGTGTCATAGTATTAATCTCACTATGGTGGAATATTTATTGGGTAGTCCAATGAATGCAATCCAAATGGGTGGTGATAATGTTGTATTAAAGTTCCAATGGTTACAATCACTGGGTTGGCTCTCAATTTTCAGTAAATTTTCATGATAGTTTTCTCACAAGGAAATGAAATTAAGCTAAGAGGTATCCAATGGAAAGCCTCTACAATGATAAGATAAAAAATTATGAAAATTTTTATAAAAAAAGGAACAAAACTATATAATTTCACAATTGTGCTCACTAGATGTTCAAACATCTAGACCCTCTATCCCTGTATATCTCCAAGAAGTTATCAATAATCATTCTAATATATTTGGAGATATTCCTCAAGATATTACACCTAATCGAGATCATGACCATGCTATTAATTTGAAACCAAGAAGTGTACCACCTAAATTCAAACCTTAAAGGTATCTATATGCATAAAAGAGTGATACTGAGTGTATGATTCAATAAATGTTAGAGTTTGGCATCATTATACCTATGAAAAGTGATTTATCTTTTTTTTTTTTTTTAAATAAAAAGTAGATCCTTTATATTATGCTGTCACAAAATACATACAACTAGCATGCAAGGGCCAGCTGTCCTGCCAACAGAGGAAACCAGGACAGCTGGCCTGTCCACTGTGATGTCCAAAATGAGGCGGAGAGGTTCGCCACCCTGCCCGAAGGAAACCGGGGATTTGTTCTATGTAAGCTACCTCATAAGAAACTATACTATAGCTAATTAGACTAAAAACGGGAGAGCTGCAGCTCTGATGCATAGTAATTGAAAATAGCATTGAAACCATGAAAGCAAAGAACCTAATCAGTCAGGATTGCCACCATTGCCTGGGAAGACGAAGGGCTGCACACAGGTAGGACACTGGCGTCGATGAGTGGCCTTTGAGTAGGCCGCGTATAGCATGTCCAGTCGCTGGCTGAGTCTCATGGCGCTGAAAGCCTGGTCATCCACAAGGCTGCGCACTTCAAAGATTAGCTTGAGATGCTCAGGATGCAGCAGCTGCGGAAAGGGTGGCGGGCTTCTTTCTAGCTCTGGTGCATCTTGGATCGGCCCCTGTTCTCTGCCCGACGATGTTCCTTGATCCTGTTCCCCCATGGTGTTGTCCAGTGCCTCCTCCATGACTATGCAGACCGAGTAATTTGCATTCGGATCGGTGGGAGGCTGCGGGAGGATGCTCGGAGTGTGGGGAGATGGTGCATGCCCGAAGCGCGTTGGAGGATCCCAGTCGTCGGGGACGAGAAACATCTGACTTTTCGAGAAGTCTGCAGGGAGCATTATTGAGAGGTCTTCCTCCACAAGCGTTCCAGGTGGCGAAAGTGTTGTGGCTACGGTGGCTCTACGTTTTCTCTGGGCCACGCGAATTGCTTGGGAAAACCTTTGATGTTGCCTCCTCTGGGAAGAAACTGCGTACCAGCCGACCCCTCGCCTTGGTCGTTCCAGGATTCATGGAATGGAAAGAGTAAAGGAGGAGCCCCTTGTTTTGTAATGCCGAGCCGACTGCAACGGATTCACATAGAAACCACGAGTATTATCACAACCCTTGCTGCTGTGTGAAACATATACCAGCACGAAGAGAGCCATTAATGTCGAGATCTTAGTGCTCTGGCATTCCGTTCCTTTTTCACATGCGAAGATATCCATCACCATTCAATTGTTACGGAGGCGGGGCTTGTATTAACTTCTCACAGCCGGGAGGAAGGCCTCCATTGATGGCCCTCCTAATGACACCTCCACGTGCCCGAGCTGCTCCTCCACATGCCTCATTTGCTCACGTGGCACCCCATTCGGGGGCAGGGAATCCTTGTCAGCTAGATGTTGGCAGTGTTGTGGTATATCAGAGGTTGCAAGGGATTGAGCATCCCAGACTGTGCTTTCCAATTGCCTTTGGACTCCTTCATTTGCTAGATAATCAGCCACTCCATTAGCCTTCCTTTTGACATGGGAGGGGATGATGCTTAGGCTACTATGGCAGAGGTTATTGAAGTCCTCAAGCAGGCCAGCCAGCCACCAGCTAGGGGAAATATTTTGCGGATTTCCCCCATGTAGGATCTTTATGATCAGCTGGAGGATGACTTGGGAGTCCCCTTCCAGTATTACTTTGGGGCTGGGTAAGGATAAGGCCACATGAAGGCCCTGTAGGAGACCTGTGAGCTCCACTACATTGTTTGTATTTTCCCCTATGTAACCTGCTATCATGGCCCGGATTTTCCCCTTGGAGTTTCTGATCATCGCCCCGTAGCCCGCAGGCCCTGGGTTGCCCTTTGAGGCTCCGTCAAAGTTAATTTTGACATAGCCGTTGGGGGGGGGTGTCCATATACTGGGGCTGGGAATGTGAACCTTGGGAGCTGGTGCAGTGGCTAGATCATTCAAGTTGAGCTGCCAACTTTGGAGGATGTGTAGCTCTTCATTGTGGCAGACCCAGTCATGCTCCTGCCAGCTCCTGCTTCGGATTGTTTCCTTGATGTGGGCGGCCACTCTTTTCCAAGTAAGATCCTGAGGGGAGTCCTTGGAGTGAAAGATACATTTGTTTCTTTCCTTCCATAGCTGCCAGAGGGTGAGACCGGGGAGAAGTAGCCAGATATGGTTCAAGATGGGATTGTTAAAGGTGATAGCGCCCCAGTTTGCAATGGTATCCCAGATGCTGCCTCTGTTTTGATTAGATCGGCGCATTATTTGGGCCGCCTGGTCCCAGACCATTTGGCTGTAGTGACAACCGTTGAAGAGGTGCTCTTTGGTTTCTTCTTGGCATTGACATAAAGCACAGATGGAGGGGTCGATAAAGCCCCTTTTCCGAAGGTTGTCCCAAGTCAAGATGCGATTGTGAATGATGAGCCAGAGGAAGGTGGAGACCTTCGGCCAGAGGATTCTGTCCCAAACTTTGTCCCAGATGGTGTCCTTATCCTGAGTGTGATAGTTGCCTTGGAGGTAGTAGGCTTATTTTACCGAAAAATTGCCCGAAGCCGAGTGTCCCCAACGAAGGATGTCAGGGCCCTCCTTGGTGGGAATTCTCCTGCGTGCTGCCTCATTTTGCCAGGCCAAGAGGTCAATCTCAGGAGGAGCTCCTAACTCGTGATGGGAGGTCTTCCAATGCCGCCAAGTCTGACTCGTTGTCCCAGATTTCCAGAGATCCTTGACCTTTAGTGCAGGTGTTTGATTGAGGGCTTGCCATAGAGGTGTGAGCTCAGGATGATCAGTTAGAGGTTTCAGTTTTTGCTAGGAGTCTTGCCAAAACTCTGCGCTGCTACCATTGCGGATTTCCCAGAAAGCGTGTTCCTGCACCAGATCTTTATTTTTCCAAGCAGTGTTCCAGATGTTCGAGCCCTGTATTCTGGTGTTGTGTCGAATCAGTTGATCTGTTGGCATTGTGGGGGTGTATTTGTGCTTCCAAATGTGTGCCCATAGAGCGCCTGGCATTTTCAGCCAACGCCACCAGATCTGGCCCCCATTATCTGATTCAGTTTGCCTGGGTCTCGGAGCCCCAGGCCACCCAAGATTTTGGGGGCGCAGACTTTGTCCCAGCTTACCAACGCCCATTTCTTGTTTGGTTGGAGGCCTTGCCAAAGAAAGTTCCTCTGTGTATTTATAATGGCTCTGATGATTTGTTTGGGTGCGGCTAGAGCAGTGAAAAGCTAGGTGGGAAGGGCCTGAAGGACCGACTTTAATAAAACCAATCTGGCTGCTATGTTTAAGGGTCTAAAGGTCCAGCTGGCCAGACGATTTGAGATCGAGAGGAGGAGGCTGTCCCAAGAGATGGACTTAGTGGGCGCTCCCGTTAGGGGAATGCCTAGGTACTTGGACGGAAGGGAGCTCCTAGGGATTCCTAGAATTCTTGAAATGTGTAGTTGTACCGAATAGGGAGTGTTGAAGAAGAAGAGCTTGGATTTTTCAAGATTCAGAGTCATGCTCGAGGCTTCAATGAAATCCGATAGTATAGAATTGAGATTTTGTGCCTCCTGTGCAGTGGGGGAGTTCATGAGGAGAGCGTCATCCACGAATTGACTGTGGGAGGGGGCTGGTCTGATGTTTTGCAGTGGGAGGTCTTTGAGGCTTCCGTCCTAGACTGCTGACTTGATATAGTGACCCAGACCTTCTTCCATTAAGACAAAGAGGAAGGGCGAAAGTGGGTCGCCCTGCCGGATGCCCCTAGAGGCTGAGAAAGGCCGGGAGGGAACCCCATTGACTAAGATTGAGAAGAAAGCCGTAGAGGTGAGGTTCATGATCCAGCTGACCCAAGGCAAGGAGGGTGGCCTTGAGGTAATGCTAGCTAGCTTTGTCAAAGGCTTTTGAAAGATCTAGTTTAATAAGCATACCTGGGATTTTCCCTGTTTTAAGAGAGCTTGTGACCTCATGGGCCAGGATGACACTGTCCATGATTTTCCTTCCCTCTGCATAGCCAACTTGTTCCTGAGAGATGACAAAAGGCAGAATTGGCTTGAGACGGTTAGCGATGACCTTGGTTATGATCTTGTAGATGACATTGCACAAGGCTATTGGTCTGAAGTGCTTGGGATTAGTGACACGCTCCTCCTTTGGGATGAGGGTGAGGAAGGTGGGGTTGAAGGCTTGAAGAACATGGCATGAGGCCTGCGATTCATCTACTACCTCCCAGACATCCCTTTGAATTATGGCCCAGCAGTGATGGAAAAAGTCTGTTGTGAAGCCATCAGGAACTAGAGCTTTTCCAGAGGGCATGTCCTTCGTAGCTTGATCCACCTCCTCCTGGGTGATAGGCCTTGTGAGAGTGGCATTCTATTCGGGGGTGACAAAAGGGGGGATGTGGCTGGTTACTCGGGCGATGGCCTCCTCTCGATTCTGCCCAGTTTCTGTCATAATATTCTGATAGTATTGAGTAAGCTCCTCCTTAATGCGGCTGTTCTCACGTAGCAGGTTCCCTTGTGCATCCTCCAGATGGGTGATTCTTTTAATGTACCGCCTGTGTACCATTATTCGATGGAAAAATTTCGTATTCTTTTCCCCCTCTTTGAGCCACTGTACTCAGGATTTTTGTCTCCATAGGATTTCTTCCTGCTGTCTTCTCTGTTCCAGGTGCGAAAGTAACTGCTCCTCCTCCATCATGAGCTCAGAGGTTCGGGATCCACTAATGAAATTTTTTTGGATCTCTGCTAGTTTGGAATCGATGTCTTTGATGCTTTGGAAAATGTTGCTGAAGGTGGTCTTGTTACAGTGTTTTATCATTTGTTTGAAGTTTTTAAGCCTTTGCTGGAATTTGTACATCTTGGTACCATGACCCACCTCAGCTTGTTGCCACCAGTTGGCCGCTAGGTGCTGGAAATCAGGATGGGTGAGCCAAAATTTCTCGAATCGGAAGGGTTTGAGCATGGGGGTGGTGTCTGCTACAATCTGGAGGGCTACTGGCCAGTGATCTGAGCCCGCCTTGGGTAGAATCAGACTTTCCATATAGAGGACGATTTCAATCAGCTCTTCTGCGATAAGGAAGCGGTCAAGCCTGCAAGCCACATGCTGGCTGCCTGATCTGCAATTGGACCAGGTGAAGGTGCCATTGCCATTCTCAATATCAACTAATTTTAAAAGTTCAGGAAGTGTTTTGAACTTACCACTTTCCAGATCAAGTCGCTTGCTGCCGCCAGCTTTCTCCTCCAGTGTCATTATCATATTGAAATCGCCTCCAAGTATCCAGCTAGGTGAGGCGACCAGGGTTTTGATGTAGGATAGCTTGTCCATGAACTGATTCTTTTCCTGTTGTCTTTGCGGGCCATAAAAATTGGTGATGGTCCCCTCTTGGTTTTATCCCATTATCTCATAGCGGGCCGTGAGGGTGCCGACAGTAGAGAAGGGTTCGCCAAGGGCGATGCGATCTGGGTTCCAAAGAATGGCAAGGCCTCCTGAGGCCCCCGCTGCATCCGTGTAGAAGTAGCTGCAACCTTTCCATATGCGCTGGAAGATGTGTTTCGCTTCCTTTCCTGCACATTTTGTTTCTTGGAGCATTATGATGTCTGGGATTTCCTCCTTTATACAGTCTCCGAGGATTCTTTTCTTGGATCTACCGTTGAGTCCCCTTATATTCCAAGTGATTGTCTTCATCATTGGGTAGAAGAATGGGGGTGGAGGTATCCCTCCAAGAGATTCTGAATATGGCCTGAGTTGATCATGAGGTTACCCGCCTCCTTAATGAGTTGATGTGCCAGTTTCCACCCGCATCTCTTGGTTTCGCGCGGGATTTTCTTAGATCCAGAACTTGATTCTATGGCGATGCCAAGGCGAGCTGTGGATCCTGCCGTGGAGTCAAGGAAGACTTTGTGTACCTTTCGTAGCTGCTCTTCCAGGAGGCCTTTTAGGTCTCTGGCGTCTAGGGATTCTTCTAGTTTTTCGAGGTCTATGCCTGCTAAGTCTTGGGCATCCAGCTGCATTGGCGTATCTCCATCTGCTTCCCCTCCTTCCTCAACATGGGTTCCCAGGTTTGGGTTAGGAGAGGGTGTAGGGCTTGTAACTATGCCTTTCTTTGCTCCATTATGTGGGTCCTGGATTTCTGCCTCCTCTGGGAGCTGGCTGAGAATGTCATAGGCATTCTTGGTTGAGATACTGGGCTTGGGGCCAGTTGCTAGCTTGCGAGCTGGGTTCTTCTTCTTTGATTGGATTGTGATGAAGCCGTCCTTCTGCATATTCTGTTCAGCTTTGGGGGCCGACTGAGTTAGTGGGTAGTCCCTGAACAGGTGGCCATGTTCATGGCATCGGCGACATCGGAATGGGATGTGTTCATAATCGAGGGTCTGCACCTAGTCCTCATCCTGATGCTCCAGTATAACCGATCCTGGTAGGGCGTGAGCAATGTTCATGTACACGCAGATTCGAGCATAGGAAGTGTATTTCCTTTTCTTGGTGGCTTCCGAAGCTTTGACATACTGGCCGATTGTGTTTCCAATTCCCATCAGGATCTCCTCTAGCCAGAAATCCTGCGGAAGCGAGTAGAGGCAGATCCAGATAGGTGCCATCGAGAAGTCTTCCTTGTCTGGACTGAAGCATTTTGTCCAGAACCTAAAAAACAGCCCCGCTGAGTTGAAAAAGTAAGGGCCATTTTCAAAGATTTGGTCCTTGTCTTCCAGGTTGTACAGTATGATCGTGAAGAAGCCTTTAGAGCTAAGTTGGATCTCGTAGTCACCCCTAGGGTTCCACCAATGTTTGATCCATTTGTTGAGGTCCCTTTCTGACGGCCAGAGTCCTAATTTTTTTTCAATGAGAGCGTGTTCTTGCATGAATTGGGTGTGCTCGCCAACTCTAGTTGAGTTGATGATATATCTGGGCGCTTTGTCCATTTGAGGGATGCACTTGCCTGGCTCCCACCCACGAGGCATTTTGGGGTGAGAGGTACTGGATTTCGTGTCCATCTCCTTTCGTAATCTCTGTTCTTTGGCGAGGAGTTCCTCACGAATCTGTGGTGGCGGCTCAAAAGCAGGTCACCTCGATCGTTTGCCCGCTTTGTCATTGGCAGCTATGTTGATGTATGATGGGGTTTCCCCCCCCTCCTCGTTGCCCATATCTTCTGACCAGGGCAGGTGCTGAATCCTCCCCTGGCGATTTGGTTGCGGCTGCGAGAAAGGTAGGAAGCTCAAGCAGGGGTGCACATGAGCTTCAGGCTAGGGTTTCACCAACTCCCATGGCTTTGTGATTTCACCTCATCTTTCTTCACTTTATTTCAATTGTTTGCCAATGAAAAGTGATTTATCTTCACTAGTGGCGATGGTTTACAAAACAAAAGGGTTCATGTCATATGTGTGTGGATTATATAGAGCTAAACATGATGATTTTTAGAGATAAATTTCATATTACTATCATGGATGAATTATTACATTAATTGCAGGGATAATTTTTCTTTATCAATTTGGATCTCCATACTAGATATCATCAAATAAAAAAGAGGAAAGAAGACATCACCGCGACAACCTTTAGAGCACATAAAGGTAATTATGAGTTTTTGGTGATGCAATTTTTCCTTACTACTACACCTTCTACATTTCAAAGATTGATTAATTCCATTTCCAAACCCTTCCTCATCAAAAAATTGTTAGTATTTTTTGATGGTATACTAATCTACAACAAATATTAGGAAGAACATGTATAACATGTTGACATGGTCTTAAAACTATCGGAGGACCAACAACTATATGAAAATATTACCAAGTGTTTCTTTAGGGTTTACTAAGAAGAATATTTGGGTTATATTATATCTCATGAAGGAATTAAAAGTGGAATCTAACAAAATTAAAGCTATGATGGATTCGCAAATTCCCAAAACCTTGAATAATATTAGAGGATTGTTAGGATTGAAAACTATTACCACAAGTTTGTAAAGAATTGTGGTAAAAGGTAAGCCCCTATAAAAATATTATTGAAAAAGGAGGAATTTTATTGGATTCAAGAAGCAACCAAAGATTTTGAAAAACTTAAAGAGGCTATGTGTATGACTCGTATCTTGGTCATGCCTAACTTCACAAAAACCTTTATTGTGAGTGTGATGACTTAGGGAATTGAATCAATGCAGCTATAATGCTAGAAGGAAGGAACCTTTCATTTTGAAGTAACCAACTTAAATGAAATAACTTACTTAAACTCATTTATGAAAAGAAAATGTTGGCCATACTGCATGTAGTTAAGAAATGACACCCTTAACTAATAGGAAGACACCTCAAGGTAAACTTAGATCATGATATTATGAAGTACTTCTTGGAACAACAATTATTTTCAGAATGGGTTTTAAATATGTTAAGCTATGACTTTGAAAAAATCTAAAAAAAAATGAAAAAGAAATGTGGTGGTAGGTGAATTTTTAAGGAAATAAGAAGACATAGAAGGCTTACTTTGTGTTATTTTCATTATGTAATTTTATTGGGTGGAAGAAGCAAGGATATAATGGAAGTGAGATCAAAAGATATGCAAGACCATACAACAACTACAAGAGGAACCGAGTGCATTATATAAATTTGTGTGGAATAATGATTCACTGTGGTATTAGGATCACATATATTTATGTAATAATTACCAAATCAAACAAAATTTCCTTTTGTAATCACACAATTATCATATAGGAGGACATTCATGGTTCCTGACAACTTACCATGGTATCAAGAAGGATTTATACTGAGAATTTCTTAAAAATAATGTTCAAATTTTATCACTAAATGTTTGGTTTACCAAAAAATTAATGGAGATATGGTAAATACAATGACTCTTCTACAACCATTATCCATACCAAGTCATAATTGGGAAGAGGTCTTAATGGATTTTTTTATATATCTACCAAATTTTGAAGAAAATAATGTCATCATGGAAGTGGTGGATTGACTCACAAAGTATTCCCATTTTTTTTATCTAACTTTCTCATCCTTTTAAATAAAGTATAATAGTTGCATCATTAACTAAAGTTATTTATAAGATACATGGAATCCCCAAGATTATTGTAAGTGATATATATATCCAATTTCCATTGGTAATTTTTGGACTACATTATTAGTTTTGTTTGGATCCTCAATTGGCTCACAATGCCTCTCACCATCCACAATCGGATGTGAAAACTAAGATTGTGGATAACCATATATAAGGTTTTTTTTTTTTCTTTGAATATGCTAAATAGACACAAATGGGTCAAGTGGTTTCCCTTAGGATAATGGTGTTACAAAACGTCCTTCCACACTTCATAAAAAATGTCCCCATTTATGGAAATTTACGGCTATCATCCTCCATCCATCACATCACGCTTTAGAGGGACGTGAATGTTGAAGCAATGGGGGACCAGATAGAGCACCAACATGAGGTTATCCATGTATTGAAGGAAAACTTGGATATAGCACAAAATAGGATGAAACAACAAATAGATAAACATGAGAACAAAAGGGAATTTAAAGTGGGTCATTGATTATTTCTAAGGCTACAACCATACAAACAAATGTCGCTTAAGAAACAAAAGAATAACAATAAATTAGCACCCAAGTACTATGGTTCCTATAAGGTGTTGAAAAGGATTGAAAGTATGAATTATAAATTGGAGTTACATCCATCTTCACGTATACATAGATAGTCTTCCATGCATATTTCTTAAAGAAGGTAATCGGTGACAAGATCCTAGTTCAAACTATTTTACAAGAGATTAATGATGAAGGGAAAATGAAACTAGAACTACAAATAATCCTTGAAGCAAGGATCTAGAAACATTAAAATCAATAAATTATTGAGTATCTCATTAAGTGGAAAAACCTCCTAGTATAATAGGTGACATGGGAAGATGATTTCTTTATATAGAAACATCCATACTAATAAAGTGTCGAGGGGAAGACATATTTGAAGGGGAGGGGTGTGTTAAGCCGTAGGTATTGAGTTATTACATTTATATTGTTATATTAGTGTTGTATTGATTGGTCAGATATTCCTTTTAATGGTTGTATAGACCCTTTAACTGTAATTGTATTATTTATATCCTATATGTATCAAGGAGACCTAGTTTTAGATATCATCTCATTTTGTGCATTTGTTAAATTGTGAAAGGAGGTTGTCCCCTTGAAGAGGCTTCTCATTAATTCTTCTCTCTCATTATCAAGTCATAGAGATAATTATATTTCTATTTTTATGCTAATTGGGTGTTTTGTGTATAACATGAAGGACATCCTCTTCCAGTATACCTCAATAATGGACCCATGAAGTACCATCTCTAGTTCACCCTTTCTTGAGGCTTGTGTTATTTTTTATTATGCTTGAAATTGTGATAGTAAGCCTCTCCTTCTTCACATTATCCAAATTATTTTCATTCAATAATTAATAGATCATATCCTTACTCTCAACTAGAAGAAGACCAACCCCTAAAAGGAGACAAGGTAGAACATGTTTCTTGTAATTTTACTATTTTTTTTCTCAATTTTCCTCCAAAATTTTATAGAATTACTAGATCCCCAATATTTCCAACCATACATAATAATTTGGAAAACAAGCCTCTAAAGATAATTTTTTTTTTTCCCAATACCAAAACATAACATCTTTAAAATTTTCCTCAAGGCCATAATAACATTTCTAACCTCAATTTATCATTATTACAACACTGCATTCCAATTTAGCTTATGATGGAAGTCAATTTTGAGACACATATATGAAGGGACTCCTTCCATATAATTTTGTCATAAACAAAATGAGGGTATGTCACATTCTTAGAGTTAACGATCATTATATTTGTTTAATCAATATTCATAGAAATGCCAAAACTAGAACAAAATTGTTTAAGAATCTTAAGCTACCTTTCAAGGTCAGATCGTCTACTTGCTAAAAGAAAAGTGCCATATATGTATGATAACTAGACCTACTAGATTAGTTATTATGCACCTCGATTCCTCTATTAAATAATCTAAATAATCTATACAAATTTTGAAAAGAGTAGGATACAAAGAACAACCTTGCTTGGCCTAGCTTATATTACAATTGGTTTCTTTTGATCATCACTTGTTTCTTTTAAATCTATCAATGACCTTTCCATACAAATTTATCATTGAACCTCTTATCTCATATGGGACCCTAACATATTCAAGTCTCCTAGAAAGTTTATTTCAAGGAACTATATCAAAATGTTTTTAGAAGTTGATGAAGCAACACAAGAGATTGTCTTTATTTCTTTCACTATATTAAGTTATACTCATTAGAGTAATTAAAACGTATAAACTTGAGAGATAACTGTTGATTTTTCTAAATGAGATGATATTGTATATTGGAATGATGTTATTACAATGATGATTTTTTTCATACATATAGAACATATGGTGACCATCCATGAAAGGATGCATCCCTTGGATAATAAATAACTAATTTATTATATATATTTATACTAAACTAATTTTCACTTTTTACTTTTCACATTATGAATACCGACCGTAGTTACAATTTCAACACCCCCTCTTAACTAGGGAGGTATTCATAACATCTGCAACATCAGGAGAAACATGCCATATGATTTGAGATAATTTCTTCTCGATGTTGTCCAAACATCAACATTCCCTCTCAATGAGGTAGACATTCTTGATCATCCCAAAGCTTGTATCTAAAGTATACAAACTTCACTCTAGATGCATTACCCCTGTCTATCAGTCTTGGGAGATGTATCTCTCCGACCTGAACCGAGAGGAAACCCCCTCTACGACTCTCCCTCTGAGCCAATTGACTCTCTCTAAGATCAATATCACTCTGGGTTTGGATCTTCGAGCACTTCGATTCCATATTATTCTTTGTCATGATTAAGGAAGGACTACATATGGGACAATTTATCACAAGTACACCCTTGTGATAAATGTATCCTATCTACATTGGTCTATAGCCCAATATAGGAGAAGGTACGCCCAATGATTACTAGGGCCATTCATCGATTTTTATACACATCATGTAGTTGGTATCCACAATAATTGAACTAGCTCATCCTACAAGGGGTGGCTTGTCCCTTGGGGTTGATCAAGCTAATTCATCTTTAACCATATTTGAAATATAGAGGTTTCCTCTTGAAATAAATGTCTTGGTTCCTTCATATGACCATATGAGGCATGTTAGGATGAGGTCAAAAATCCCTCCTACAAGTCCATACAATATCCTCGGGGGTGAATATCTCATGATGCTACCTCAAACATCAACACTCCCTCTTAGCTAGGGAGGTATCTTTTTATGATGTCTTCATCTAGTAGTTCATTGACTTCTCTGCAATAAATATGTACCACACATGTACTACCATGTCATCATTATCTTGAATCATCTGTCACAGTCTTTGTGATCAAGTAACACATATCCGCTCCAAGTGATCTAGTAATCTCCATGACAATCAACTAGTAGTTCATAACTACTATGATTCCATCCAAGAGAAAATGACTATGCTGATCCATAATAATACACAACTAATGTCTAGTGGTACACAACCACTGCTAGTAGCACACAACTACTTTCCAGTGACACACAATCATTTCCAGTGGTACACAACCACTGTAGTAGCACACAAATACTATCCAGAGACACATAATATCTGCTAGTGGTACACAACCACCGTAGTAGAATACAACTACTGTCCAAAGACACATAGTCTCCACCATAGTCTTATGACTACACATGTGTCTCGTAGTTGTCATGTAGTCAACAGAGTGTCACGTGACTATCTAAGACACACTCTATCTGAGTAATATAGGAATGATGTGAGTCATCTACATCATATCTAAGTTGTACTAGCTTGATACTACTGCATCATATCTAAATTGTACTAGCATAATGCGACTTAGGCATATGCATCATCTCTAAGTTGTACTAGCATTATTCTAATGCATCATATCTAGGCTGTACTATCATGATGTGGAGTATCATATACATCATCTCTAAGCCAAACTAGCATGGTATGAATGCATCATATCTAAGTGTTGGTTGTGGATCCCGATTATCTTCTTGATTCATAGGTATTTGTTTTCAACCATGTTTATACCTGATGAAGACTATACACCCCTCCACGTGGGGGATTTGTAGGGGGAGATTTCCCCCCTTTCGAGGTATGGGGTCAAGCGCCCACTCGAAGGAAAAGTTTCTTTGTAAATGTATTTTGTAATTTCACAGTAAATCTTGACCATTCATTATAAGGTATCAAATCTGATGGTAGAATTTATGTCAGGGTTTTCGTCCTATAAGGAAACCTCTTTTATGAGGGAATTGTATTGTGACTGTGTATAATTGCAAATATTGTATTTTGAGAGAGGAGATTGTGAAAGAAAGAAGAGGAAATTACAACACATGTGTTGTAGGTTGTATCCCTTCATTTTGCTGGATAATAAAAAGGAAGGACCTGGAAAATTTCTCTGGTGGACATATCCCACACTCGGTGAACCATGTATATCTGTGTCTCTATTTTATTGTGTATCTTCAGTGTTTTATTTCCACATTTCGTTTTATTTTATTTCTCTACGATCTTGTATTTCTAACAACTCGTATTAGAGAAAAAGGTAACTCACATGAAAAGAGGGTTCCTGGTTTGAGTGGGAGTAATGGAAGAAGATGGAAAGTTTAGGGTCAATGAATTTAATGACCAAAAATACCAATTATGGAAGATGCAGATGGAAGATTATTTATATTATGAGGATCTATTCCTACCATTGGGTGGAATAGTAAAGAACCCAATGACCATGAAGGACAAAGAATGGGAGGTTCTTGACATAAATGAACTAGGAACGATACGACTGAGCGTAGAAGCATCAATAACTTTCAATATTTCAGAAAAAATGACAACAAAGGAGATGATGGATGCATTGGTTAAACTGTATGAAAAATCCTTGGTGTCCAATAAGGTATTTCTAATGAAGAGATTATTTAATATGAAGATGTCAGAAGGGGAGTATGTTGCAGATCATTTAAATGAATTTAATACGATTACTAATCAACTAAGTTCTATAAAATTGTACTTTGATGATGAGGTCAGGGCTCTTCCTAAATTGTGTTCATTGCCAGAAATATGGAATGGCTTGGTCATGGATGTAAGTAACTCTGTCTCTGGTTCAAACACTCTAAAATTTGATGATGTTGTTGGTGTTATCCTTAGTAAGGAAATGCGACATAAAATCACAGGTGAGACAACAGGTAATGCGTTAAACCGAGAGAATAGGGGAAGACAAAAATGTAAAGGAAAGAGATCAAGGAATCGTAGGAGTTCTAGGAAGGGAAGATCTAAATCTAGACTCGTACAGATAGAGTGATGGAATTGTGGGAAGAAAGGACATATGAAGAAAGACTGCAAAGCTCCAAAGAAACAAAAAGTTGGATAGTAGGAGAAAATCTAGGAAGAAAATGTAATAGGTGATGTGTTACGAGCTGCTTGGATTCTTTCTGCAGATAATATTTCTGAGTCTTGGGTAGTAGATTCAAGGGCTTCATTTCATGCCACGCACCATAGGAAACATTTTCTATATTATGTTCAACGTGATTTTGGACATGTTCATTTGGGTGATGATGCACCATGCAAAATTGTTGGAATGGGAAAGGTAAAATAAAGTAAAAAAATCGAAACCAATGGTTGTTGAAAGAAGTAAGAGATGTTCCATATCTAAGGAAAAATCTAATTTCAATAGGGTCATTGGTAGGTCAAGGTTGTATATCCATATTTACAAATAAAATTTGGAAGGTCATTGTCATGTCCTCCTCGTTACGACAACAACTCTTTAACAGGTGCAATTTTTTTTTTTTGTTTTGTTTTTTTTAAAGTGTGTGCGCGCGTGTAAAAAGGAACAGACAGACTTGACTCTATGTCGCCACCCGATGACTAACAAGACACAACCACGATGATCACAACAAGAAGACATAAGGCGCACAACAAGTAACTGCAAGCATTAAACGACTTACTGTGTTATGTACAGTACGAACACAGATGGAAGAATCAATAGTAGTAGATTTTACTATTTCTGCATAGGAAAGAAGGGAATTTAATCTTAGTTCTCTGCTCTGGAGAGAGAGAATTTCAGATAGGCTCTTGGTCAACTTCTCCAGCAGAAACTAGTAATCTCTGTCAGGAGGTCGCAATGGTAGGAATTCTGCCTTTAAAGAGCCCGAGACTACTGATACGACCTTAGAGGTGTGTTGCAAAAGTGGAAACCTTGCCTTTAAAGGGCCCAAGACTCTTGATACAACACTGGATTCTTTACACAAAAATAATCACACACACCGACTTATATACAGAGCGACTAGATTTATCAAATCGAAGAGTCTCATAACCTACAACTGTGAGTTTGGACAATTCCAATTATAGTACTAACCCTGAAATTAAATAACAATATCAATACATCCTATGTGTTACATATACCATAAAATTACCATAACATTATCTTAACAACCTCACATCTTATGTTATAACAACCTTGCAACTAAAACATCAACCACCAATCACAATACTCCTTGTATGCTACTAGCGCAATGAAGTTACAATAACTTTACCATAAAATAAATCAACATTACATTTATATTACCATAACCTTGCAAATGAATCAATAATAAAAAGAAATCATTACCGTAGGAATTAACATGAAGCATTACATTACATGATTCTTCCATTTCGCGCAAGTCTCATTCATCAGGCAACATGTCATTCCATTCTTAACCATACCCTAAAATGATAACCACATAACCATTATCCCATAATCGACAATGCATTAAAATAACATCTGCAGACATTAACTTCCCATGACTATAAGCATTTGAAATTGCACTACAATCCATTATCTCGCAACACAATCAATTACTTTAACATTTCATTAACAATTCATCACGTTACAATTTATTATCGTATCGACATAAATTACAACAACAATCTTCTTCCCATTACCATACCAATTTATATCATTATAACAATAAAATTTTCAGTGACATTCCTAAAATTAACATCATCCTTTGTTTAATGTTACCCTAACATTGCCCTTAATTAGCAATGCATTTCATGCTTCTCCACCAATTAAATAACGATTAAATAAATAACAATGCAATTATATGACATTGCGATTACTTAACAATTAAATAAGCAACAATTTAAATAACAATTTAATAACGCTTAAAGAAATATCACTACCATTAAATAACCATAATTTTTACAATAACTATATATAATGAGCCATACATTACCATAAGCATATCTATTATGATTACTCTAACCCAATAACAATATTAACATTAACATCAAATTCATAACTAAACGGTTTAAAGAATAGTGCATAGTGCATAGGAACTAGTTTCAACCTCTATTTCAATGCGAACTAAGCTAGACTAAAGAATTGCCCATAACCCCAAAGCTTTAATAGATCCAAAAATTTATAAAAAAGGGGGGGTTCACTTATGATAATTTATTCTTCTCACCAATTAATGATAAACTAAAAGAATTTAATTAGCCTCCTTGGAAGGGTCTATTGTAATCATTCCAAACCAACATATGATGTCCCAGCCTTGATATATGTAGTGGTAAGCCGAGATGATGCTCTCAACAAGTACACGATGGGAGGATTTATTACCTAAATCATACTACGTAGATGATGTTAATAACAAAGCCTCAGGGAAAAAGGGGTATTGGGTAAAATGTGCCCTTAAGGTTTCCCTTGCCTTTTCTATAAAGGTTTTGTAAGTCCCAAAAACAAGCGTGAATTCTCCAGCACTTAAGTGCCTACGATAAGGATCTGATCCCCATCCCAGGACAATCAATCTCACGGGTTCCCACACCAAGGGTAAAGTATTTATAAGGGAGCTAGTCCTATCGAACTCAATAGTCTACAAACAAAACTCATAATATAACGCCAAAAATACAAGGGTAAGGTAAATTCTTTTCCAGAAATTTTAATCCTGTGTTCAAGGAAGATATTCTTCCAAATGGTTGACGTAAAATTACAAAATTCCTACTACAATCCCAATTAATCCCAACCTCCATTATTAGTCATTCCCTTAATTAAGCAAGAACTTAATCAACGTGGGAAGTTGTTGTTTGGGAAAACGAACGCACCTAAAATGGACCAGAAAACAGAGGGCGACGAGTTTATGCCGAAAGGTTGGAAATCACGACAACTTTCACGAGTAACTGTCAAGGCAAGAATTTATTTGGTAAAATCGTCCTGCCCGCGTCATGGCAGAACCCTTCCACTGTCGTTCATAAAGTGACTAGCAGAGGTATGGCACAGTCAACGAGTATGCAGTGCATAGTGGGAGGACGTAGCCAATGTTTACAGACAGACGAATTTACACCAAAGTAGGGGCGAACTTGGGAAAACTTAACCAATTGCAGAGGAAGGATTTCATGAATTAATCACAGCTGCAGAAGCTAAATTGGGCGACTTTTGTACATTGCAGAGGAAAACTTTGAAGGGTTTTAACAATTGGAGGCTGTTCTAACCGCTAGGGCAAGGAATTGTCCCGAATCAAACTCTTTCAGTAAGGGTGTGGCTAGTAAAGGCCAAGGAAAAAGGCAACCACTGTACACTATTGTCACAGGTTAATTTTCATCGACTCTTAAAGTGTCGGTGTGGTTTGGTTAAGGGACAAAAGGTTATGTAATTCCAGCACTGTCCATTTGCATAAACAAACAATGCCAGTAGAGACATGTCTAAAAGCAAACCAACTGAAATCAGATGCTATCCAAGAAAAAAAACGAACGCTGCAAGAACTCGTGGGTATAATAAACACCAGGGAGGATGAAATGATTGAATACACAGAGTAGTTGAAAAGATTTATAAATAAGAAACACAGAGTTAGTAAGCACATGGAGTTAGGTGCTACTGAGCATGCTGGTAAGGAATGAATTCTTATTAAAAGAAAGATCCGCTACAGTAAGTAGATTTCTATACATTCCCATCAATTTAAAAAAAAATATTCCACCTCAATCGATCAACCTAACAATGGAATCCATCACAGACACATCACGACTTTGCAAGGAAGACCCGTGTAAGGCGGTGACACAACTAGGAATGTGCATGATAATAATTCCAGCACTAACTAGTTAAGAAATATGCAATTTTAATTAATTTCCAGCACTGTCTACATAACGGAAAATGCAGTGGAAATATGAAGATTGTTTAGTGTACTAAGGAGTAAACAACAAATGCAGAGTCCCTTCCATCATCCGATTGTAAAAGATAAAAAGCTTAAATGGAAACAATTACTGCAGTGACAATGTCCATCAACATAAACACAGTCATCATGTGAATCGAAGGCATGGTGAGAGCAGCGCAAGGGTCACAGTCAACATCCCAGGGAGATTTAATAAACCCAACCATCAACAGGTTATAAAATTTTCAGTCATAAAAATACACAACAATTTACCTACTCAACACACCTGTAGATCTAAAACGTGCATCCTACCACATTCTATCAATCAACAAAAACGCGTACCGTGTCCTTTTCTCTTGCTCTGATTGTTGTCGGCGTGCTCCATGCTGCTCCCGCTCGTCGACCGTCGAGACTACACCAGTACCTCCCAGCCAATCGCTAGGGGTACTCTGCTTCCCCCTTACCCCCCTGAGCCGCAAAGGGGCCACACACAATCCATATGGTCGGTCTAGCTTCCCAGCTCGCCTTGCAAAGCCGAGATACCACTCCTATCCAAGCTGGAAAATCCCAACTCTCCACAAGTAATCAGTCAAGTCACAATTCCAGCAGCGTAACATTACGCTAACATCCGATCCCTTTCTTCCTCATTTTCCCTTTCATTTATAGAGTTTTCCAAACCTCACACTTTCCCTAAATCACTTTTAAATTAAGTTTAAATAAAAATATTCTAAATATTCTCCTTCACACAAGTGTCGCCCATTCCCCTCTTTCCTCCAATAATTATTTTTTTAAAATCATTAATTTACTCATTTCCCACACCACCTAGAGTTGCTCCTAAATTTCCTCCTAGGTGTTCCTAGATCCCCTTACATGTTTTAAATAATTTTCCTAAAAATGAAGTTACTAAATTAGCTCAAATTAGGAGGTTCTTAATTGCAGATTCCTTACTATGTTGACCTTGCTTTTTACCATAAGTTCCCAACTTTCCTTTATTATGTTTCCTTCAATCCTTAGTTTCCTAATTTTTATTATCCCCTTCTTTCCCCTTTTTATTAGAGCCAAAATGGCAGTTGCGCTAATTACTCTTTTCCCTTTATTATTAATTTAAATCTTTTTTTTATACTTCCGCAAGTTAAATAATTTGTTTCTTCTTTACAATTTAAAACCACGTATTTTTAATTAAATTCTTACTCTCTTCATTTTACCCCATAAATTTATGAAGACTAAAACTATTACTTAAGTGGGTTTGAGTGCAAATTTTTATTTTTATTTTGATAGGGTCTTTTTCTTAAGGTTTAGTCCAAATTTTTACCCTAGAGAAGTTTTAGACTTAGATTTAGATTCTGAACTGGGTGGCAATTATTTAGGGAGGTTGTTTAAGAATTTCTTAATGAGTTAAAAGTCGTAGGGCCATCTAGGTTTGTTCCTTCATCAACATCGATGCGACGTGCCCTTCAGGACACACCACGTGCTCCAAGGGTGCCACTCACCTTATTTGTTTCTTTTGCGCGACGTTCCCTTCAGGATGCACCACATGCTCCAAGGGTGCCACTCACTAACTTATGTTTCTTTTGCGCGACGTGCCCTTCAGGATGCACCACGTGCTCCAATGGTGCCACTCGCCAACTTGACTGATTGGTAGACATCTATAACCCCTGGAGTCAACACTCCTCTAGGTGAACTTGTGGGAGACTAAGGGCTCTAAGGAATAAGGCCCCCAACTTATTGCACGCCCCTTAGAATCATCGTGAGTGACTATTGCAGTCTTCCCTCACGACATCAAGGATCCTCTGGAAGTAGGTAATCGTTAACCTACAGTTCGAGCCATGGTGGGAGTGCTAGTAGGCTGTGGCAGGGATGATTTCCACACATCTCCCTCAACCTCTCTGGAAATTGTGTGCGGCCCCTTTACTCCATATGTGAGTCTGGTCAGAAAGCTATCGTCAACCTGTATCATCAACAATCGTGTTAGAACATGTCAACATCATATCATCAAATTAATGAAATATCACGGTAAATAAATCAACCCAAATAGCACACTCCCTGACTCAATCCGGAGTCCAAGGGGTTCCACCGATGGCTCTGCATCCTCAAGGTCCAAAACCTTGCACACTCAATAAAATTGAGTCAATAGAACCTATCTACGTCAAATTAGTAAAACATCATGTCATCTATCATAACGCATCATAATCAAGGATAAATGTTTTAACATCATAAAAGTCCAGATCACTTGCGAGCAAGTGTCCTCAAAGAATAAGTTTTGTTAGTGCGCCAGAGCGGGATGTTACATACACCCCCTCTTGGTCTAAAATTCGTCCTGAAGTTTCTCAATATAAATGCCGAAATAAAAGTACCACAGTATCATAAGTCTATCTATCAAACAAAAATGAGAACTGTTGGCGCATATCATATGCATCCTCCCAGGTCGCCGAGTGTGGACTATAACTGTCCCACTGGACCTTGACCTGATCTACCATTCGACATCGTAACTGTCGAACGTGATGATCTAAGATGCGGACCGACTCAGCCGTGAGCGCTCCCTCATCCGATACTTGTAAGGAAATCATGTCAATCACATGTGTAGGATCACTAATATAATGTCTCAAAATAGATACATGAAAAACAACGTGCATGCGCCTCAAAGAATCAGGCAAGGCTAGTCGATAGGCCACGGGCCCCTTTCTCTCCACAATCTCGAAAGGTGCCACAAACCTAGGGGAGAGTTTATCTCCCTTTCCAAACTTGATCGAACTCTTATGCAGTTTAACATGCAAGAAGACTCTATCGCCGACCTCGTAACTACGGTCGACTCGGTGCGCATCGACGTAACTTTTCTATCGATCCTGCGCTTCTTTAATCCTTTGTCTTATGGTTTGCATTTTCTCTTCCATTTCTTGGATCGTTTCTGGTCTCGCCAGGACCCTATCCTCAAGCCGATCCCAACTCAAGGGCATCCTACATGGTCGCCCATAAAGAAACTCAAAAGACGCCATCTTAATGGTGCTCTAGTAACTGTTGTTCTAAGCGAGCTCTGCTAGAGGCAAGAAATCCTCCCAACGCTTTTGTTGGTCCATCACGTACATGCACAACACGTCTTCCAAGGTTTGGTTCATTTGGTCGGTCTGTCCATCAGTCTCTGGGTGATATGCAGTACTAAAATTAAGTTGGGTTCCCAAGGCCTCTTGGAAACTCCTCCAAAATCATCCAGTAAACACCGATCCTCGATTAGATATAATTTTCTTAGGAACGCCATGCAGCCTCACAATCTCAGTGATGAAAACTCTCGCTATGTCAGGTTCCTGATACATCGTACGCACCAGAATAAAGTGAGCACTCTTCATTAGAGTGTCTACTACTACAAAAATCAAGTCCTGTCTCCTTGCCGTTAGTGGCAATTCAACAATAAAATCCATCGAAATAACTTCCCATTTAGATTCCGGAATGGCATGTGGTTGAATTAATCCTGTCGGGTGTCTATGTTCAGCCTTTACCTGCTGACACTCTAGACATCTAGCCACAAAGTTGACTATGTCGGCATTCATTCCCTTCCAGAAGAATAAGGGTTTAAGGTCTGCCCTCATCTTCGTGACTCTTAGGTGAGCCATGTAAACTGCTCTATGAGCCTCGCTCAGGATCAACATCCTCAATTTGTCATTTGGCGGTACGTAAATCCAACCTCTAAACCTCAATAACCCATCGCTATCAAAAGAAAATCCCTCATATCGTGGTACCATCATTGTGTTTTGTCTAAAAAAACCCTCGACCTCTATGTACCATTCGTCGTCACGCTGTAAAGTGAGAATTTTCTCACGTAAGTTCGTCTGAGGAGGCAACACCGAGAAGATGCGTGGTCTCCGACTCAAGGCATCAACCACTCAGTTCACTGTTCCCTTTATGTAGGTAATCTTGAATTCGTACTCGCTAAGCAATTTCGACCAACGCCGTTGTCGCGCGTTCGGGTCGCTTTGCGTAAAAATGTGTTGTAGTCCACAATGATCAGTCCTTAATTCAATTTTTTTTCCAGCAAGGTAGTGTCTCCAAACCTTTAAGGCATATACGATGGCTCATAACTCCAAATCGTGCATCGCATAGTTCTCCTCATGCCTTCTCAGTTTCCTCGAAATGTAAGCAATCACTCATTTGTCTTGCATCAAGACTCCGCCTAAACCTTCCTTGGATGCGTCAGTGCATACTAAGAAGTCTGCATCCATGTCAGGGACCTTAAGTATCAAAGCTGTGGTCAAAAACTCTTTAAGCCTCCGAAATGCTTCTGCGCATTTCTTCGTCCAAACGAACTTCTTGTTTTTCTTCTGCAATTCCGTGATCGGATTTGCTATTTTTGAAAATCCCTCGACAAACCATCGATAGTATCCTGCTAAACCCATAAAACTACGCACTTCTGTGACATTCTTCGGCCCAGGCCATTCCATAATAGCCACAACCTTGGCTGGATCCACGATGATACCTTCGCCGAAGATGACATGCCCTAAGTAGTGAATCCTCGATTGATAAAATGAGCATTTGGTCAACTTCCCATACAATTTGTGCTCTCGTAGACACTGCAGTACCAAGCACAAGTGCTCGTCATGCTCCTTCGTCGTCCGAGAGTAGATCAAGATATCTTCAATGAATACTTGGACGAACTTGTCCAAGTACTCGCGGAACACCCCATTCATCAAACTCATGAATACCTCTGGGGTGTTTGTCAGTCCAAACGGTAAAACAGTAAACTCGTAATGTCCAAATCTTGTCTTAAAGGTGGTCTTAGGGATGTCATCCTCCTTGATCCGTAACTAGTGATACCCTAATCACAAATCGATCTTGGAGAACACTATCGCACCCTTCATTTGATCGAATTGATCATCAATTCTTGGTAAGGGGTACTGATTCTTGATCGTAGCCTTGTTCAGTTGACGGTAGTCAATGCAAAGCCTCCATGATCCATCCTTCTTTCGTATGAAAATAACTGGTGCACCCCACGGTGACACACTAGGGTGTATCAGTCCCAGGTCCAACAAATCCTTCAGTTTCATTTTCATCTCTTGCAAATCCGAGGTCGACATTCGATAAGGCGTTCTTGCTATCGGTTCGGTCCCTAGTTTCAGGTCTATGGTAAACTCTAGTTCCCTTTCCGACGAAATGCCATGAAACTCCTCTGGAAATACATCCGCAAACTCCTTCACCACCGGAAGGTGTTCTAGACCTTCCGCTACTCCCTTTTCGTTTAGCGCAAGGATAGCATAAATCTTGCACCCCTTGCGCATACTCTTCCGTAACTATAAGGAAGAGACGAACCTCAGGGAAACTCCCTAGTTTCTTCCTACAATCACACGTCTTTGTCCTTCATCATCGACCAAGCTCAACCATTTTGTCTTATAGTCGAGCATCGCCTCATGCGATTCCAACCAATCCATACCAATCATGACATCATAAGATCCTAATATCATGACGTACAAGTTTACCCTCGTGAAAAACTCTCCCATGTTAAGGGCACAACCCGTAACCTTTCCTCCAACTTTTTGTTTGGCTCCTGAAGCCATCTCTACGAAGCTAAAATCATCATGTTTGACTGCCTTTACCTTAATCCTTTTTAGCGCTGCACCAGAAATCAAACTCTCAATAGCACCTGGGTCTATCAAAATACTAAGGGTCTGGTCAGCGACAATACTTGTCGTCTCGAGCACAGTCGACTGATGCTCTGCCTGGCGGTTATTCACTACTACATGAATCCGATGGGCCTTGCCCATATCTCCCACTGTAGTGGGTCCAACTAATCTGAACACTCTGGTCCTCTCCACAGCACAATCGCGCTAGTAGTGTGGCTCCTCACATTTCCAACACCCCTTCTTCGGCCCGGTAGTCCTGGTACCCGAAGTAGAAGATAACGGCCCACCAGCCTGGAACCCAAGTCTGTTCTGCTGAATAGGCCTAAACTGCTGCTGCTGCGGGTGACGCTGCTACTGATGCTATGGTCCCCGATAAGGTGCTCGCTGCTGAGGCGGCGGTCATCGGGGTGTAGTGAAAGTGGATCCCCTCTGGAAGCCATGATATCCTGGCGTATGTCTCACTGGTGTCTAATGCTACGGTGTACCAGATGAACCCTTCCCTGCTGGTCTCGCTGGAGTCCTCGTCTAACCCCCACTGATAAGCTCCTCCTCTACTATGAGGGCCTTTTGGACAACGTCATGCAAGGTTTGAGGCTTCAAGATCCTAACCTTTGCATGCAGGCTATCGTTAAGGCCAAACACGAACCTATTGACCTTGAGCTTTTCAGTGTTAAGGTGCAGAGCATACTGGAGCAGCTCCATAAAATGTGCCTCGTACTCGGGCACCGTATGATCTCCCTGTCGTAATGCGTTGAACTCATTGAGATGACGCTCAATGAATTCCTCTGAAAGGTACCTCTCTCAGAACCGTTCCTCGAACAGTTCCCATGACACGTCTTCAATGACCATGTTCAGCTGCGGCAGGAGCGTCTTCCACCACAGAAGAGCGCACCCCTTCAGTTGAAAGAACTCCATGTAGACCTTCATGTTGGAGGTATAATCACGAAGTGAGAAGCACATCGCCATATTCTCCAACCATGCCTCGGTGGCGGTGCCATCCGGGGCACCAAAGAACTCGAGAAATTTAACCTTCTCGAGTTCATGGTGAATGCTACCTATAACGGCCGGTGCACGTGGTGGAACCTTAGCGGGTGCCGACACCCCGGCCTCGTCTCTATCCAATTGGCTAATCAGTGCCTCGGACATGCGATGAAAATATCGCTTCATCCCAACAACACCGCCAGCTGCTATATGCTCCTGTCTGAGAACCTGCTTGCCTCCTTGGGGGTTAGACCCCTCAGGCGTGGATGCCACTGGAGGCATCACGCCTCCTCCCCTAGCACCCCGTTTTCTGCCTCCGCGACGTCCTCTAACCATGATTACCTGCACACACACAATCAACTCGATCAACAACAATATAATCAAATCTAATCATGTAAACGAAATATGTAGCAAATCCCAAGCCACAGGTTGAACCCTCTCTGATACCATATGTCACGTCCTCCTTGTTACGATAACAACTCTTTAACATGTGCATTTTTTTTTTTTTTTTTTTTTGTTTAAGGTGTGTGTGCACATGTAAAAAGGAACAAACAAACTTGACTCTACGTTGCCACCCGACGACTAACAAGACGCAACCACGATGATCACAACAAGAAGACATAAGGCTCACAACAAGTAACTGCAAGCATTAAATGACTTACTGTGTTAAGTACAGTACAAACATAGATGGAAGAATCCATATTAGTAGATTTTACTATTTCTTCACAGGAAAGCAGGGCGTTTAATCTTAGTTCTCTGGTCCGGAGAGAGAGAATGTTAGATAGGCTCATGGCCGACTGCTCAGGCAGAAACTAGTAATCTCTGTCAGGAGGTCGCAGTGGTGGGAACTCTGCCTTTAAAGAGCCCGAGACTACTGATATGACCTTAGAGGTGTGTCGCAAGAGTGGAAACCCTGCCTTTAAAGGGCCCAAGACTCTTGATACGACACTATATTCTTTACACAAAAATAATCACACACACCGACTTATATACAGAGCGAATAGCTTTATCAAATCGAAGAGTCTGATAACCTACAACTGTGAGTTTGGACAATTCCAATTATAGTACTAACCCTGAAATTAATTAACAATATCAATACATCCTATGTGTTACATATACCATAAAATTACCATAACATTATCTTAACAACCTCACATCTTATGTTATAAAAACCTTGCAACTAAAACATCAACCACCAATCACAATACTCCTTGTATGCTACCAGTGCAATGAAGTTACAATAACTTTACCATAAAATAAATCAACATTACATTTATATTACCATAACCTTGCCAATGAATTAATAATAAAAAGAAATCATTACCGTAGCATTTAACATGAAGCATTACATTACATGATTCTTCCATTTCACGCAAGTCTCATTCATTAGGCAACATGTCATTCCATTCTTAACAATACCCTAAAACGATAACCACATAACCATTATCCCATAATCGACAATGCATTAAAATAACATCTGCATACATTAAATTCCTATGACTATAAGAATTTGAAATTGCGCTACAGTCCATTATCTCGCAACACAATCAATTACTTTAACATTTCATTAACAATTCATCACGTTACAATTTATTATCGTATCGACATAAATTACAGCAACAAGCTTCTTCCCATTACCATACCAATTTATATCATTATAACAATAAAATTTTCAGTGACATTCCTAAAATTAACATCATCCTTCGTTTAATGTTACCTTAACATTTCCCTTAATTAGCAATGCATTTCATGCTTCTCCACAAATTAAATAGCGATTAAATAAATAACAATGCAATTATATGACATTGCGATTACTTAACAATTAAATAAGCAACAATTTAAATAACAATTTAATAACGCTTAAAGAAATATCACTACCATTAAATAACCATAATTTTTACAATAACTATATATAATGAGCCATACATTACCATAAGCATATCTATTATGATTACTCTAACCCAATAACAATATTAACATTAACATCAAATTCATAACTAAACGGTTTAAAGAATAGTGCATAGTGCATAGGAACTAGTTTCAACCTCTATTTCAATGCGAACTAAGCTAGACTAAAGAATTGCCCATAACCCCAAAGCTTTAATAGATCCAAAAATTTATAAAAAAGGGGGGGTTCACTTATGATAATTTATTCTTCTCACCAATTAATGATAAACTAAAAGAATTTAATTAGCCTCCTTGGAAGGGTCTATTGTAATCATTCCAAACCAACATATGATGTCCCAGCCTTGATATATGTAGTGGTAAGCCGAGATGATGCTCTCAACAAGTACACGATGGGAGGATTTATTACCTAAATCATACTACGTAGATGATGTTAATAACAAAGCCTCAGGGAAAAAGGGGTATTGGGTAAAATGTGCCCTTAAGGTTTCCCTTGCCTTTTCTATAAAGGTTTTGTAAGTCCCAAAAACAAGCGTGAATTCTCCAGCACTTAAGTGCCTACGATAAGGATCTGATCCCCATCCCAGGACAATCAATCTCACGGGTTCCCACACCAAGGGTAAAGTATTTATAAGGGAGCTAGTCCTATCGAACTCAATAGTCTACAAACAAAACTCATAATATAACGCCAAAAATACAAGGGTAAGGTAAATTCTTTTCCAGAAATTTTAATCCTGTGTTCAAGGAAGATATTCTTCCAAATGGTTGACGTAAAATTACAAAATTCCTACTACAATCCCAATTAATCCCAAACTCCATTATTAGCCGTTCCCTTAATTAAGCAAGAACTGAATCAGCGTGGGAAGTTGTTGTTTGGGAAAACGAATGCACCTAAAATGGACCAGAAAACAGAGGGCGACGAGTTTATACTGGAAGCTCGGAAATCATGACAACTGTCACGGGTAACTATCAAGGCAAGAATTTATTTGGTAAAATCGTCCTGCCTGCATCATGGCGGAACCCTTCTACTGCCGTTCATAAAGCGACTGGCAGAGGTATGGCACAGTCAACGAGTATGCAGTGCACAGTGGGAGGATGTATCCAATGTTTACAGATGGACGACTTTACACCAAAGCAGGGGCGAAGTTGGTTGAACTTAAGCAGTTGCAGAGGAAGGATTTCATGAATTAGTCACAGCTGTAAAAGATAAATTGGGCGAATTTTGTACAGTGCAGAGGAAAAATTTGAAGGGTTTTAACAATTGGAGGTTGTTCTAACCGCTAAGGCAAGGAATTGTCCCGAATCAGACTCTTTCAGCAAGGGTGTGGCTAGTAAAGGCTAAGGAAAAAGGAAACCACCGTACACTGTTGTCACAGGTTACTTTTCATCGATTCTTAAAGTGCCGACGCGGTTTGGTTAAGGGACAGGAGGTTATGTAATTCCAGCACTTTCCATTTGCATAAACAAACACCACCAGTAGAGACATGTCTAAAAGCAAACCAAATGAAATAAGATGCTATCCAAGAAAAAAAAACGAATGTTGCAAGAACTCGTGGGTATAATAAACACCAGGGAGGCTGAAATGATTGAATACACAGAGTAGTTGAAAAGCTTGATAAATAAGAAACACAGAGTTAGTAAGTACATGGAGTTATGTGCAACTGAGCACGCCAGTAAGGAACAAATTCTTATTAAAAGAAAGATCTGCTACACTAAGTAGATTTCTATACATTCCCATCAATTTAAAAAAAACTATTCCACCTCAATCGATCAACCTAACAATGGAATCCATCGCAGACACAACACAACTTTGCAAGGAACACCTGTGTAAGGCAGTGACACAACTAGGAATGTGCATGATAATAATTCCAGCGCTGACTAGTTAAGAAATATGCAATTTTAATTAATTTCCAACGCTGTCTACATAATGGAAAATGTAGTGGAAATATGAAGATTGTTTAGTGTACTAAGGAGTAAACAACTAATGCAGAGTCGCTTCCATCATCCGATTGTAAAAGCTAAAAATCTTAAATGGAAACGATTACTGCAGTGACAGTGTCCATCAACATAAAAACAGTCATAATGTGAATCGAAGGAATGGTGGGAGCAGCGCAAGGGTCACAGTCAACATCCCAGGGAGATTTAATAAACCCAACCATCAGCCAGGTTATAAAATTTTCAGTCATAAAACTACACAACAATTTACCTACTCAACAGACCTATAGATCTAAAACGTGCATCCTGCCACATTCTATCAATCAACAGAAACGCGTACCGTGGCCTGTTCGCTTGCTCTGATTGTTGTCGGCGCGCTCCATGCTGCTCTCGCTCGTCGACCGTCGATATTACACTGGTACCTCCCAACCAATATCTAGGGGTACTCTGCTTCCCCCTTAGCCCCCTGAGCCGCAAAGGGGCCACACACAATCCAGATGGTCCGTCTAGCTTCCCAGCTCGCCTTGCAAGGCCGAGCTACCACTCCTATCCAAGCTGGAAAATCCCAACTCTCCACAAGTAATCAGTCAAGTCACAATTCCAGCAGCGTAACGTTACGCTAACAACCGATCCCTTTCTTCATCATTTTTCTTTTCATTTATAGAGTTGTCCAAAGCTCACACTTTCCCTAAATCACTTTTAAATTAAGTTTAAATACAAATATTCTAAATATTCTCCTTCGCACAAGTGTCGTCCATCCCCCTCTTTCCTCCAATAATTATTTTTTTTAAATTATTAATTTACTCATTTCCCACACCACCTAGAGTTGCTCCTAAATTTCCTCCTAGGTGTTCCTAGATCCCCTTACATGTTTTAAATAATTTCCCTAAAAATGAAGTTACTAAATTAGCTCAAATTAGAAGGTTCTTAATTGCAGATTCCTTACTATGTTGACCTTTCTTTTTACCATAAGTTCCCAACTTTCCTTTATTATGTTTCCTTCAATCCTTAGTTTCCTAATTTTTATTATCCCCTTCCTTCCCCTTTTTATTAGAGCCAAAATGGCAGTTGCGCTAATTACTCTTTTCCCTTTATTATTAATTTAAATCTTTTTTTAATACTTCCACAAGTTAAATAATTTGTTTCTTCTTTACAATTTAAAACCATGGATTTTTAATTAAATTCTTACTCTCTTCATTTTACCCCATAAATTTATGAAGACTAAAACTATTACTTAAGTGGGTTTGAGTCCAAATTTTTATTTTTATTTTGATAGGCTCTTTTTCTTAAGGTTTAGTCCAAATTTTTACCCTAGAGAAGTTTTAGACTTAGATTTAGATTCTGAACTGGGCGACAATTATTTAGGGAGGTTGTTCAAGAATTTCTTAATGAGTTAAAAGTCGTAGGGACATCTAGGTTTGTTCCTTCATCAACATCGATGCGACGTGCCCTTCAGGACACACCACGTGCTCCAAGGGTGCCATTCACCTTATTTGTTTATTTTGCACGACGTTCCCTTCAGAATGCACCACATGATCCAAGGGTGCCACTCGCTAACTTATGTTTCTTTTGCGCGACGTGCCCTTCAGGATGCACCACGTGCGCCAAGGGTGCCAGTCGCCAACTTGACTGATTGGTAGACATCTATAACCCCTGGAGTCAACAATCCTCCAGGTGAACTTGTGGGAGACTAAGGGCTCTAAGGAATAAGGCCCCCGTGTTATTGCACGCCCCTTAGAATCATCGTGAGTGACTATCGTAGTCTTCCCTAACGGCATCGTGGATCCTCTTGAACTAGGTAATCGTTAACCTACAGTTGGAGCCATGGAGGGAGTGCTAGTAGGCTGTGGCAGGGATGATTTCCACACCTCTCCCTCAACCTCTCTGGAAATTGTGTGTGGCCCCTTTACTCCATATGTGAGTCTGGTCGAAAATCTATCGTCAGCGTGCATCATCAACAATCGTGTCAGAACATGTCAACATAATATCATCAAATCAATGAAATATCACGGTAAATAAATCAACCCAAATAGCACACTCCCTGACTCAATCCCGAGTCCAAGGGGGTCCACCGATGCCTCTGCATCCTCAAGGTCCAAAACCCTGCACACTCAATAAAACTGAGCCAATAGCACCTGTCTATGTCAAAGTAGTAAAACATCATGTCATCTATCATAACACATCATAATCAAGGATAAATGTTTTAACATCATAAAAGTCCAGATCACTTGCGAGCAAGTGTCCTCAAAGAATAAGTTTTCTCAGTGCGCCAGAGCAGGATGTTACATACACCCCCTCTTGGTCTAAACTTCGTCCCGAAGTTTATTAGTATAAATGCCAAAATAAAAGTACCATAGTATCATAAGTATAACTATCAAACAAAAATGGGAACTATATAGGGGCTTCCGCAGTGCAAGATATTAGATATTATTTTTGGGATTAACCACGTAGTGTAAGTCATTAATCTATGACCCATATTCATGAGTATTAGTCTCAACTGACCAATAATTCTCATGATTTGAATAGTCCACTTAGCACTCATTGCATCGGGTGATTCTCACAAGGGTGAAGAAATGGGATTGAAGCCAACGAAATGAATCGCATAGCATCAATCATCACTTCCAGGGCTTGCACCCGGTAACCAGGACTTCCCAGGTGGTCACCCATCCCA
>JZKD02S0008907.1:878160-892807 GCA_000966675.3 Picea glauca | reverse complement strand
GATTTTTAAATAGTGAGAGATTTTCATTTTAGTGAGTTTTTAATTTTTTGATACTTATTAGCTGAATTTATGTTAGTTTTATTTATAATCTATATTAAAATAACAATCTACAAGAATAATTTTGACATAACAAACTAAGAGGTTTAAAGGATTATAATAGTTCCCCTACTTTATGAGTTTTAAACTTAAAAAAAAAGTATTTTTCTTCTGAATTTACTACTAATGTGTCTAGATGCAAGAGATTAGACTAAGCATAGTTAGCCTAATAAGAAAACTTAGCACTAGAAGAATCAATGAAAACAAAGAAGAGAAATTTGTAAGTCTCCTTTACATAAAAAGTACTACATAAAAGGTAGAAGAGGCAAAATTGCGAGGACTTTAAAGAAGGGAAACATTAAGGTCTCATTCTAGCCCACGAACACAATAAGGAATTTATTAGATCATGCCAAATATATTATTGATAAAAAAAAAAAATGTTTATTCAATTTCGTGCTAGTGTGATAAGAAATACATAGATAAAACATAATAGAATCAGAAAATCATCCTCAATTTAACACTTCCAAAACACTGGTCACCATGTATGTGTGGAAGACACAAAAATCATCACATAAACTGATTACTATGTCAAAATAAAGATATGAAAGACCATGAAAATCTAATTAAATAAGAATAACTTAAATAAGGATGATGTAGCTAAACCAAACATGAAAACATATCCTTCACAAATTAAAATAAAACCATAATAATAACCCTAGTCATTATATGTGGTCAACTAACTAACATATTTTCTTAACATGAGGGTCATTAATATTAATTTATATAAAAAAAAACCATTTATTAGAACATAAAGACTTTTAAACATATCCTTCAAAAATTAAAATAAAACAATAATAATAACTCTAGTCATTATATGGTCAACTAACTAGCATCTTTACATGAGTGTCATTAGTATTAATTTATAAAAAAACAAACCATTTATTAGAACATAAAGACTTTTAAAGATGATCCGTAGTCTCGGATTGAAATTCAAGTATTTCCTTATTGATTAAGGAACCCACTCTCGGATTGAAACTCAAGTATTTCCTTATTGACTAAAAAACCCACTCTCGGATTGAAACTCAATTATTTTGTTATTGACAAAGAACCCGGCCTCCTTATAATATAGACCAATAAGGGTAAGTTCAATGAGTGGAATGAAAGGAGTATTGGAGTAAGTGTGATAACACTTGCTATTATTATAAGCATCCTATATGACAAAAACAGAAAAACATGATGACATCTATCAAGAAGGATCTGGTTAGATGGTTAAATAAATGTGTATTATACCTCTTCTAAGTGTAGTTAGCCTAGTAAGGATACGTTTAATAAGTGGATTGAAAAGAGCATGAGAGTAAGTGTGGTAAAATTTTCGATTATTATAAACATTATATATAACGAAAAATGACATGATGACATCACTCAATAAGGGTCTCGTTAGATGATTAATAAAGGTGTATCATATCTCTTCCAATTGTAGTTAGCCTAGTGATGGTATGTTTAATGAGTAGAGTGAAAGGAGGATGAGAGTAATTGTGTAGTTAGCCTAGTGATGGTATGTTTAATGAGTAGAGTGAAAGGGGGATGAGAGTAATTGTGGTAACATTTATTATAATTACTTATCAATATTATAAGTATTATATATTAATTAAATTAAAAAAAATTAAAAGAAATTATATATTAAATAAATAAAATAAAAATAAAATTATGAAAAACCATTTTCATGAAAGAATTGTTAAGAATGATTTGGTTATATGATTAAATAAATGTGTATTATATATTTTTTTTAATATTTAAATACTCTATATAACACATATTTTAATAAATTTGGAAAAATTATATTAGAAAGATGTTATAAATATTTTATTTTTTTTAAATATATAATATATTCTTTTAAATTTGGAAAATTTAATCTAAATAATCATTTTCTCTATTCAAATTAATTTTTTTATTTTAAGTAAATCTTTAATATTCAAGTATTTAAATGGAAATAGTGTTTTAGTCCGAACAAGATAAGTAGGTCATAAATTTATGAAAATTCTTAATAAACAAAATCTTAAGAACTCTCACTCATTTAGATATTATATATGGTAATCCAATGAAGTTTGTACACAATTTCTGAGATACTAAAAAATACTCTTTATCTATATTTGGGATGATCAAAGTAGTAAGAATATTGCTATTATCAAATAATTTTTTTATATGTAATATGACAAGTTATGATACAATGAGATATAGTATATGGGGATAATCAAATGAAGTTGCACACATACTTTTACATGATAATATGAGAGGTTCTCTATGCATATTTGGGGTGATTAAAGTAGAAGGAAGATTTATATTATCAAATAAAGATTTATAGGCAATGTATGATAGCATAAATGGAAGGAAATCACCATGTTATGTACAATATTTATGGTTATGACCACTCAAATTAACACATTGCTCAACATGGGGGGTGGAGAGTTATACAACCAATGCTCATACCTTTAATCCTCCCTTGCTACTATAATGTGGGATTTATTGAAGGGTATGATGGCTAAAATGTGGGAATAATGTGGGTTTAATTGGAACTAGGTGTTGGGAATATTAATGGGCATCTTTACAATTTGAGGTTTTCTATGTGAGCTCAAATGTTTGGAAAAGTATTTCCTTTGGCTTGTTTTTAGAGCATGGTACGTGTTGTCCAAATCCGGGTTAAATTTTCTAGATTTTGATACAAAACATGGGATTCTTGTATGGAAATGGAGGGGATTTGACATGGGTTTGTGCTAGTTTAAGGTCCACCAAAAGGTTTTAGTATTCCTAAGTTGAAATTTGGGAAGTGATTTATACATAATTCTAGTAGTCGTGGTTCTATTTTTAACTATGGTACAATACTTAGTACTGTCTCTAGTTCTAGGTTTGGTTCTACATCTATTTATATTTTTTTCAATTGAGATGATGGTGCTCAAGTATTTTTGGAGGTGTTTGAATAGGTTCAACCAAGATACAGTAGAATCCTATTTAAGCATAATAAATTGGATGGATATATGGAAGAAGTGAAAGGATGAGTTCTTTATTCAATTACAAAATAATAATGGTGAGTGGGATAAGTGTGCAATGGACTTTACCAAGAGAAACCTATCAATTTTTGAATGAAAAAAGGAAGTAGATGCATTCATGAAAATACTTTGAAGCAATAATGAATAACTTAGTGTCTAGGTAACATCTTGATAGAAGATGATATGAATAATTGTCAATCATCTAGGCATTCCTTTTCAAGTCATTTCCCCTCATCTTGTAGATCTTAACATTGTACAATATTTACTGCAAACATATTTTAAGTAAAATAACAAAAAATATACAATGGAAAATACACACATTACATAGAGATTTCCCCCCTAGAAACCGAAACCGAGAAAGCCAACATATTTTATATTCATTCATAGTGATACATTGTTTAGAATAAAATATACATATAGGAGTCAACGACATCCATAACCCTAACCCAATGAATTGTATTAGTCAACAACCCTAAATCCTTCACTGGAAATAGAAAACCATCGGCAAAAACCAAGTGCAAAAAAATCACCCTGCAATGCACATGAAAACCGAGGTGACACAAAAAAATGAGTAAACAATGCGACATGTTTCGAGGCCCCCCCCCAATGGGGGGCCTAATTCCCCTCCCCCCCCCTGCACGTCTGATGCAATGTAGCAGAAACTAAATCTAGTTGTGCAAATAATATAACACATACCCAACATTCTCCCACTTGTTTTTTTCTTTGCATACAAGTGGTTACATGGTTAGATAGTCAACAATCTAGGGCAGCAATTCCCATGGATGCTCTACACAAAGAGAACTTCTCAGTGCTCACAATTTTTTTTAATGAATCTGCAACATTCTTCAAAGTGTCCACCTTGATCAACAACACTTTATTTTCTTTAACCATGTCTCTCACAAAGTGATATTGAATATCAATATGCTTTGTCTTTGAATGATAAGCTATGTTCTTCGCTAGAAAAATTGCACTCTGATTGTCACAATCTATACTTACAACTTGTTGTACCAACCCAATACTTGAACACAATATTTGTAACCATATTGCTTCATTTCTTGTATGAGTGGTTGCCATGTATTCATCTTCTCTAGTTGAAAGTGCCACTACAACCTTTTTTTTTCTCATCCAACTGATTGGTCCTCCAAATAGGTTAAACACATAACCACTTGTAGATCTCCTACGATCCAGATCTCCAGCCCAATCTGCATCCAAAAACAATGTATGTTCAATACTTTATCCATTCCTGGTATTCCTTGGTATCATAATCCATAACTAACAGTGCCACACAAATACCTAAAAACCATTTTAACTATTGTCCAATGCTCCTTCTCTGGTTTTGACATATCCTTGCTAAAAAAACCCATTGCATGTGCAATGTCCGATCTAGTACAGACCATTGCATACATCAAAATTCCAACTACACTTTCATATGGAACACGAGACATGTCCTCCTCCTCTTCCTCTGTCTTGGTACACTGATCCGCAGATAACTTTACACCAACAGGAATAGGGACCTTGACCGGTTTACATTCATGCATATCAAACCTCCGCAGTATTGTCTCGACATATTTTCTCTTATTTAACGAGAGTGTCCTCTTTTAATTTCCATACCCAAAATGAAATTTGAAGCATTGATATCCTTCATATCAAATTTAGAGGACAACTGAGTTTTCACATCCTGGATAATCTCCTTGTTGTTTCCTATCAACAACACGTCATCCACATATAATACCAAATAAATCAAATGATCACCAATTAATTAAAAATACACACACTCATCCTCTTTGCTTCTTGTGAACCCAAGTCCCACCATACAAGTATCAATTTTTTACCACATCCTTGGTGATTGTTTTAAACCATACATGGACTTTTTCATCTTGCATACCAGCTCTATCTTTCCCTTTACAACCAATCCTTTTGGCTGCTTCATATAGTTTTCTTTTTCTAGATCCCCATGTAGGAATGATGTCTTCACATCCATTTGTTCTACTTCAAAATCAAATGCAACAACAAGAGATAACATAAATCTTATAGAATTTAACTTGGCAATAGGAGAAAAAATCTCACCAAAATCAATTCCCTCAACCTTGGAATAACCCTTTGTTACTAACCAAGCTTTGTATTTCTCCACTTTGCCTTCTGCATTCAAATTGTTTTTAAATACCCATTTGTTTTCCATGGGATTTATTCCAATCGGAAACTATACTAGATCCCAAGCCTCATTCTTATCCAAGGATGCCATTTCTTCATCCATGGCCTTTTTCCAAAGATTTCCATCCTTTGAATCCATCGCCTCCCTGACAGTTCTAGGATCATCATGAATAATAGACAAAGAAAAATTTGAATGGAAATCAGATGGAGTATTCCTTTCCGGTAGCCTTCTTTCTTGAATCGATCTCCTCAATACTACAGTATGAGGATATTCTTCCTCTCATTCTTGTTTTTATGTAGAGTCTGATTCATCATCCTTTAAATCAAACTCTATTTTCTCTGGTTCTTACATACTTGGTAGGACTTCATGTTTAACAACATCCTTCATTTCTCTAAATACCACATCTCGACTGTACACAACCTTCTTAGTTTCTAGGTTCCAAAGCTTATAACCTTTGAGACCATCTTTATACCAAATAAAGATACACTTTTCAACCTTCTTATCTAGTTCACTCCCGTTTTCCTTTGGAACATGAACATAGGCCTCATAGACAAATATCTTGAGATGTGTGGGAGAAGGTTTCTTACCAGTCCATACCTCTTGTGGAGTCTTTCCATCCAAGACTGATGAGGGTGATATGTTGGCCAGGTAACATGCAGTAGACATTGCTTCTCTCCAGAATACTTTCCATAACCTGGGAGGTTTTTCCATCAACATCCTGTTCATCCTTTCTGCCACTCCATTTTGTTTAGGTGTATATGGAGTATTATTACACCTTTCTATACCACACTTCTTACAAAATTCTTCAAATTCATTCCCGCATAACTCTCCTCCATTATTTTTCCTTGACACCTTAATTCTTTTCTCTGTTTGATTCTCAACAAGATCATTAAAATATTTTAACCTGTCAACGACTTCATATTTCTTCCTGAGGAAATATATCCAAGTATTCCTCGAGAATTCATCTATAAATGAGACATAATACACATATTTTCCCAATGATGGAAATGACACAGGTCCAAACACATCATTGTGAACTAGTTGTGAAAATCCTTCTTCCCTCATTGCACCAGAGGGGAATCTTACCAGATTATGCTTCCCATATACACAATGTTCACATAAATCAAAATCCATAGAGCAGTTAGACATACCTTCAACCATACCTTTACCATGTAGTAGATGAAGACGCTTCTCTCCGATATGCCCCAGTCTTTGAAGCCACATCATAACCTTTTCTCCAGAGACTGTATGAGTTATTTATTCTTCAAATCCAATATTAGGAATAATGGAACTATTACACCCATCACTAATAGTGCTTCCTTGCAGCTTATACAGATTTCCAAATTGAACTCCCTTCAACAACACCATTTATCCTCGAACCATCCTGTAGGTTTCTTTTTCAAATATTGCTTTTACCCTTGCATCATTCATTTTTCTTACATAAATCAAATTTCTAGCCAATCCTGGGATGTGAAGAACACCATGTAGTGTTCTAATGCTTCCATATATGAGCCTCAACTTAACTTTTCCTCGACCTATGATTCTCATTGTCAATTCATAACCTTGGAAAACATTACCTCCATTATACCTTTCATATTCATAGAACCGATCCCTCTGGGGAGTCATGTGAAATGATGCACCTAATTCAACCAACCATGCCACATGATCTGAATGTGTTCTTGAAGAATCCAAGTACACATCCCATCCTCTTTGCTTGGAGGTCTTTTCTTTTGTAGAAGAAGATTCTTTAGATCCCTTCTTTTTCTCAACTTTGGATCTACAATGTTTCTTGTAGTACTCTTATTTTCCACATCTCCAACATACCTTTAAAAAATTTCCAAGAGACTTAGATCTTCCCTTAGAATTAGATCTCCCACTTGAGGACTTGGATCTATTTCTTTCTTGGGAGCATCCTCTTGCAAATAATACATATTTTCTATGTCCCTCCATGTTCTTATGTCTCATCTTCTCTGAAAACAAGGATGAGACCACTTCATCATACTTCAAGGAAATTGTATTACTACCTATGGCCACAACCAGACTATCCCACAAGTCTGGTAAAGAGCATAGTAAACTGAACACTTATCTTCATATGACATTTAAATCTCAACAGATACTAACTGAGTTACCACAGTATTGAAGGCATTTAAATGCTCTATCACCGAGTCTTCATCTCTCATCCTCAAGTTATATATATATTTTTTGTGAGGAAAAGTTTATTTACTAGGGAATTAGAATGATACAACTTCCCCAACTTATCTCATAAATATTTGGATTTAGCTTCCTCTCACACATTCTATAATACTGAATCTCAGAGACACAGTCAGATTGTGCTCTTCACCTTCCGATCCAAATTTTTCCAGTCATTTGTTGAAGTTCCTGTAGGTGCAGTAATTGGATCCACCATGATCCTCTGATTTCTGTCCACCAACATATCTTCCATCTTGAGCTTCCACAGCTCAAAACTTTTCCCATTAAACTTCTTGATCTCCATTTTTGAACTTCTTGCCATTTCTTTTCGCCTGAAAATTCAATACCACGGATCTCCCATTGTAACAAGGCTTATCACAGTCCCAATACAAACCCTTGACCAAAAAGGCGTCCCCTTGAAGCCAACAAAGCTCTGATACCAAATGTAGATTTTAACCTTGTACAATATTTACTGCAAACAGATTTTCAGTAAAAGAATAAAAAAGATACAATAGAAAATACATACATTACACAGATATTTTTCCCCTATAAACCCAAACCGGGGAAATCAACATATTTTATATTAAATCATAGTGATACATTGTTTACAATACAATATACATATAGGAGCCAACGACATCCAAAACCCTAACCCAATAACATGGATTAGTCAACAACCCTAATTCCTTAACCGAAAATAGATTGGTTAAAGGGAAAAGGTTTAAATTGATTGGAAAAAACCATGTGACGAAAAAACGCTCAAGAATGGACATGAAAATCGAGGTGACATGAAAAACAAGGTAAAAATGTGACATGTTTTTGAGGGAAAAAACATTTATCGGGGACACTGCCCTAGAACCCCTTTCAACCCCATAAGAGGGGGGGGGGGGGCATCAAACCCCCCCTGCGTGCCCAATGCAACGTAGAAGACTCTAAAGATAATTGTGCAAAGAATATAACACATACCCAACACATCCAGTGTGGATTCAAGCTTCTCTTAGATCCAAATTGGCCTTGAACAATAGGGCATGTGGAATCATTATGTCTTAGAATTCGGACATAGAAATGCAAAGGACCACTCTATTTCCAACCTTTAGAATGAGCAAAATATGTATGAATATCAAGCAAAGCTATAGGATCATATGATTGAAGAAGTCCTTCATGGACCATGTTTCTAAGAGTTTTTCTATTTTTTTTCAAACTATTTTTTTCTCAAAAAACTTATGAAAACTTATGGATTCGGAAATCAAATCCCTAACAATTTTATGATTAAAAATTTCATAGAAAGTATTGTAAGATGCACTAATTTTAAGTTTATTTTCTAATAAAACTTTTGTAAAAAGGATTAGTACGTTGTTATTGGGTGTAGGTTTTAATGATGGTTATCATATGATAAGAATAAGTGATATCCTGATAAAATATTTTTTGTAAGGGTGTAGGTGATATAGGTAAATTGATATCTACATAGTTTTTCTTTTTCTTTTTCACATATCTTTATGATGAGAAATAGTAGGATTTTTGGGTCGAGATGGAATATGGTTATTTTTTTTGTGGATATCATGAAGATATATTATTCTTATTCTTCTTATTCTTCCTATTGTTATTATACATGAGTGTAACACAATGTTGGTAAATCAAATTCCTTAATGTAAAAAATCAACCTAAAATAAATAAACCCCAAAAATGGTTTATTAATATCATTCGCACTTTCCATGTATTAAAATGATATATAATCATAGACATTGATTTACCAAAACTATGTGCATGTTGTATTGAATATTGCAATGTAATCATGTTTCTCCGTGATATGAGGAAGTGTGTTAAAAGAGAGGAATATAACCCACATTAGCCCCCCATATTCATTTTCCCATCGTGGATAAGATTTTATCAAGATGTGGATTGATCTATCTCTAGCGAAAGCTTGGATGAATACATTAGAAATAGATTTCATTTTTCAGTAACATCTTTTATCCATATTGCAACATAATAACTATTTAAGTAGTATAGATATTTCGAATTGTACTTTCAATTTTTTTTTTTTTAATACTATAATTTGTTTTGTTTTATTTATGGTTTATGATTAGAAGAAAAATCATTTCATTTCAAAGATCAAAAACATCTTCCAAACTAATATTAACTTTTATATTTACTATGATCATATATATGACATTGATATATTTCTATTTAAACACTTCATTTATAATGACATCAAACAAAAAAATTTAAAGCTTTTAAAATATCAATTTGGTATGTATTCTCAATTTTTTCCATTCATATTAGAAGAAATTTTTGCAAAGTGAATTAAATGGAATTTTAAAAATTTGATTACAATGTCTCAATTCAAGGAAACAAAAAAACCTTTATGTTAATTTTTAAAGACAAGATAATCCAATTTTGTTATTATTATGAAATACAAAATTTCTATATAAACATCAAAACACTGATTTTTAAGAGTTATAAACATCATGATGTACTTTAAACTTTCCTACAACAAATCAAATGAAAATTTAACAACTCATTGTCTCATTAGAAATAAATAAAATAATTTTTTAGTGACAATACCCCAAACCACCAATTTGTGAAATAGAAGTGACCTTAAATTGACCAAGACCACAAAATATAGAAACAATACAGTACCACATATATACAATGATCAACAATTTATATTATAAGCATTATAAATTTGTGTATACAATGCTACAAAACATAGAAATAAGTCATCACATGCAAAATGCCCAAAAAATTATATTATCACATATTGTTTTTCATGTACTATTAAATGTTGTGAAAGATTCTTCAAAATATCTAAGACATCTAATGCAATGCATTGGATAATTTATTCATAGATTGGTTATTTTCTTTGAATGAAGTAGAAAGAATCACATTTTCCTTGGAATTCTCTATCACAATATCAGGTGAATCATCCACCATTACAGTAGTGTTAATTGCATCGTATTAAGAATATGGTATCCACACTTTATTCAATTACTCAATGTTTAATTTTATTATTTAATTGAAAAAATACAAAACATTATAAAAAAAACCTTAAGCTAAACTAAAATAAAATATACAAAAGTCAACCCAATTAATTCTCATTCAAATTCAACCAATCGAACTCATCTCTATAGTCCCTTGTGAGGGACTAATAATAAACATAAATAATCAACCGATTAGTAATAAACAAAAATATATTATGAAACAAATTTATCATTTTACCAAAAAAATTGGATGCAATTGTCTTATATGCAGCTTCCATCACATTTTGCGCTCAAAGTTTTGGTTAAGGGAATTAATAATGAAAGAATGGTTAAGGGAATTAATAATGTAAAAACGATTAAGGAAATTAATGTAAGTTTTTTTTTAAATAAGTCCTTTTTCTTTTTCAATTGAATATGTTCGTTGAAAATGAATTGAGTGATGTTTGCAACATTTTATTAGTCCCTGCCCAGGGCAGTGAAGGGGCTATAGCGATGAGTTGGTAGCTTGATTTGTATTAGTTGTTCGTTCACTATTCAATTTTTCCATTTTATACCAGCTTTTTTTCATCTCTAACACTCGGATATTATTCTGAGGTTTCTCGTAGTCAAGGTGCTTATTGTGTTAAGGAAACTTTTATGCATAGGGGCATAGCCCACCTTCATCAAACGCAACTGTTGTTCGATCAATCGTATCAACTTATTTCCATAAAATCAAGATACTGATAATGGCCTGCATAATATATTTTCGCTGAATTGGTGAGAAATGGAAAATGTCCTGTCTATGGAAGGGCGAAAGAAGGAAAATTAATTTACCATTTCGCTGGAGGGAATTCCTTTCAAATAAGATGAGCTCAATACCTGCAAAAACATAGCATAGTTTCAATTTTTTTTAAGTAATCTTTGTATATTTGAGCGTTTTGTTCTTTCTCTCATTTCTTTCCATAAAGAAAGATACCGATAATGGCCTGCGTAATTGATTTTCAATGAATTGATGAAAAATTGAATATGTTCTGGCTGTGGAAGGGCGAAAGCAGGAAAATTAATTTACTATTTCGTTGGAGGAATGCCTTTGAAATAACATGAGCAAAACACAACACAGGTTCACATTTTTTTAAAGTAATCTTTTTATATTTTAATGTTTTGTAATATAAAAGCCTAGCTCTTAAAATGAACGAAGAAATTTGACCCACATAATCTTTCTTTTTCTTTTCCTTGTCCTCTCTAAAGCAGATTGAGAAAATACTTAAGCCACATAATCTATTTTATAATTTTTTTTTAGTAATAAATAGAGCTCGAAGCCTGAGATTGAACTACTTAGACCTTTGTGTTAACCAAATGGACCAAACTATAATCTTTTTCATAATTTTTTCTTTTAAGATTCTGACAATACTCTGTCTAAAAGACTCAAAGCATCAAAGCATCAAATTGTTTTAAAGTAATCTTTGTATATTTTAGCTTTTGTAATATAAAAACCCTAGCTAGTAAAATCATCGATGAAATTTGAGCCACATAATCTTTCTTTTTCTTTTTATTCTCCACATAATATTTCTTTTTGTTTTCAATATCCTCTCTAATGTAGATTGAAAAAATGCTTGAGCCACATAGTCTTTTAGAAAATTCTTAGTAATAAATCAAGATGAGGCATGGAGATTGAAGTACTTAGACCTTTTGTGTTACCGTAATCGACAAACCTATAATCTTTTGCATAATTTTTTCTTTAAATATTCTCAAAATAATCTGTCAAAAAGACTCAAAGCAAGCAAATTTGAATACTTTACGAACTCTGGTAATTATGCTAAAAAAAATATAGAGATTTTGTAACTTTTACTATGGATATAATACATATATCCGGACCAAATCTTGGAAGACTGTATAAGATATTTCGTTTTGAGAGACCATTCTTCCCCGGGAAGATTCAAGGTCAATGCAATCAAACAAGCAATGAAAGAAAAAAAAAAAAAGGGAGATTCAAGGTCAATGCAATCAAACAAGCAATGAAAGAAAAAGAAAAGGGAGAAAATGAAGAATGAATGAGACAGCATTTGGTTGTTACCTATCATCAACGAGGAGTACATAGATATACTTGAGACTAGTGGTAATGTTTACTAGATGAATTATCAATATTCTTGGACGTTGTATCTCTTTGCACAAATGACAAGGACATACTCTCAATGAATGAATTGAAAGGGTTATGTAACAATGATATTTTCTTTACCTTACCTATATATTTGGATAGAAATTTCAGACACCAATGCTAAGAAGATGTATATAGCAATTTGTTATTTTGCACCTATTAATTCTATTTTTTTATATGAAAAATAATCTAGATAAAAATTATCCCTATAATAATTTAGAATAAGATATTTATAATTTGAAAAATGAAGGTAATATCCTCATGCTAGGAGACTTTGATGCTAGGACTGCAACTAAACAAGCTACTCTTTTAAGTAACGAGTCCAACCATAATCCTTTATGGCTAGATGAGGACCTTATTTTATCTAATAGCTACAAAAGAAGCTCCGAAGACCTAATTGAGAACTTGTTTGGTAGTGAGTTGGTCAAGCTCTCCAACTCTCAAGACCTAATAATTTGAAATGGAGTAATGAAGTGGCCAAACTCATTCATGGGATAGGTAGTAGTGTTGTATATTATGTGATGTCATTTAAATAACAACTTTTGACCTTTTAAATGACCATGAGCCTGACTCTCATCATAAACCTTTAACCCTAACTCTAAAATCTTCCATGCATAGGAGCACCATTGAAGAGAATTATGATAATCAAATGAATTTTCCCTTTGACAAAAGTAAAGTTGACATTTTCTTAAAGTATTTAAATAGTAAATTAAACCTCCTAACTTATAAGGACAACATTGAAGAATTCTATCATAGTTTTATAACTACCCTTTCCACTTCTATTAACAAAAGTTCTCTTTCGAGGTGTCATATAAAAAGAATAATAGAATGTAAAATTGCTAGGAAAGCCATTAGGGATGATTCTAATGAACCCTTAAAACTCGATAAGATAAATATGTGCAAAGCCCTAATTAAAAGGAAAAAATGATACTATATCAATAAAAGGCAAGAGCAACTTTCACAAATATACAAGTTGGATGCTAAGAAGTTCTGGAGCCAAATTCTAAAACGCAATACTAAAGAAAATAATAGGATTCCCTTAAGGGATTGGAATTCCTACGTTAAAAGTATTTATGAGTTCCCTAATTCCATGGACACCATTCCTATTGTCCCTACAAAGGAGGAAGTTTTTTCTTTAGATGACATAGAGTTTGGCATTAAGCAACTCACAAATGAGAAAGCTAAGGACATTGAAGGCTACCAAGTTGAAAACTTTAAAATCGGAGGGCCAATCCTTATCCCTCACATACATAAGATCTTCAATTTAGCAGCCAAACATGGTTTCTCTAAACCGTGGACGCAAAGCCTCATTGTTCCTTTTTTTTAAAATGGGGAGAAGAACATTCCCTCTAATTATAGGAGCATTATGATTAGCCATATTTTAGCCCAACTTTATGGAATTATTTTGGAAAAGAAGATTAGCCTTTGGCTAGAAATTCATGGTAAAAGAGATAAAGGCGAGGCCAGGTTTATGAGATATCATTCAACTGTGGACCATCTTGTTACCTTTATGATCATTGCAACGGAGTTCCGCAATACTAAAACCAATATTTTATGTTGTTTTGTTCACTTTAGAAAATCTTTTGGCATGGTTCCTAGGAAAAAACTTTGGAATAGGTTGGAAGAGATAAAACTGTCTCTCGAGTTGAGGGATGTTGCAATAAGGATGTATGAGAACATTATTGATAAGTTTAAAAAAATGAGGGTTGGTCAAAAGAGATTAACTGCAATATCAGAGTCAAACAAGGTTGTCAAGGTTGTCCCTTGTCCGCTACTCTTTTTGGCATATACATTGACAAGTTAGAAGAATGCTTGGAAAAAGTAGGTTATGTCGGCCCTATTCTTACTCGTATAGTCATCAATCTTCTTCTTTATGCCGATGATATCGTTCTTATGGCAAGGAGTCCTAATGATCTTGAAAACCAACTAAAAATCCTCAAGGATTTTTTCTCCAATATGGGTATGACTGTTAATATGGATAAGACTAAGGTCATGATCATTAAATCCAATAAGATCTCTTATGATACCTTTGTATATGACAACAACAACTTGGAGGAAGTGACTTCATACAAATATCTTGGAATTGATATTCACCACAAGCTCAATTGGAATT